>BSBN01001314.1:600000-757500 GCA_027924645.1 Cunninghamia lanceolata
ATAGACTAAATGTACCTGACCTAAATAAATTTAAAAAATAAAATGAAAATTAACTTTGTTGAACTAGAATGAATATGTTGGGACAAGTGTTAAATTTTAATTGAGTTAAATATTTAGGAAAATTTTATTGATTAGATTTGTCAATCTAGTAACCATGTTTAATCAATTTATTTTTAAATCTAGATTAAACATTTCATATCTATCAATACCTTCCCTATAAAATTAGCATTTTGTATGTAATTTCATCAAGAGCACTAAATAATAACTTAATCAATGCATTAAAATCATCCTAAAACTTGTCCATGATATCAATTACGTGCTAAATATTGAAATCATTTTCCATATAACTTAGCCCATTCAATAATATGAGGTTGGTGGGAACTAGAGGCTACAAATGTGTTATCTTCATTATTGGGCCTTGTGTTATTTTTTAAAAAGGATGTTGGATGGGATGTACTAGGTGTTATTAATGAGGAATTTATTTTTGTTTTTGGTAAAGGTGTTTCTATTGGTTGGTGTGAAGATGTGGTCGATGTTTCCTTAGGTTGATTTTTGTGGGGTATATTACTTAAATTCTTATTGTTGGGTTGTGACATGAAATATTATGGTGGTTTTCCATGCATGTGAGGATCTACATGTGTAAGGTGGGAATATGGAAACCAATGGATTTAACTTTGTATTTTCCTATATATGATGGTGTTTAAAGTCTAATGTTCCCCAATCACCACCTTCTAAGGAATATGTAATAGGTGTAAGAGGTGTGGATTCTTCATCTTATATTATGGGGGATTAAGGTGAATGATATGTGGCTATGTTATCAACATTTGTGTCATGTGTAGATGTGGAGGCTAATTCTTTGTCAAGTGATAACTTAAAAGTGTAATTTATTGATTAGATGGGAAAATGACTTCTTTGGTAGTGACTTGGCAATGAGAGAATATTTGTTCATCAATGGGCATATTGTAGGACTAGTTGTTACACATGAACTTCAAACATCTATAGAGAGTGGATGGAACATCTTGCATTGCATGTAACAATGGTCATCCTGGAAGAAAGTTGTAAGTTAATTTTCTAGAAATGAAATGGAATAGGGTGTTAATGGTGTGAGGTCTACTTATATAGGTAACCATGATCTAGTGCTTAGGGGTTCTCTTCTAATATTGTCAAAACCTTGAATTGCTAGGTCAGTTCTATCCAAGTTTATATAGTCAATTTTAATTTCTCTTAAGAAATTAGTGCCACAAATGTTGATCTTGAAACCATTATTGATAATAACATGCTTTATGTTGCAATTTAATGGTTAAAGGAAGAGCCTCTTGAATCATCAATGGGGATGGGAGTTTACTATATGAGAATAAGATATCTTACATGGACTTTATCATAGAACTATTTTTTGTTGGTTAGATTAAAGGTTGCAAAAAATATTTTGTAAGGCTTGTTGAAGAATGTCTTTATAAATAGGAGAGTCTTGTAACAAATCCCTTGAAGATATTTTTTCTTGTGTAGCTTGAATTTGTTCAAGAATTCCATATCTTTTGTTTGTTCTAATAGGAATGCATTGTGGAGGGGGGAGGTTAATGGCGGTGGATGGGAGAATGGTGGTGTTTGTGTCATTCCTTTGGTTTTAAGTGTTAAAGGTATGTCCTATCATGTGATAATAATTTTGGGAAGGAGGGGCTCTTTGGACTATAAGTGGAGTGATATTTTGGGGATCTCTTGGACAACAAGTGGAGTGATATTGTTGGGAATTCCTTAGATAATGAGATGAGGTACATTGGTTTTTCATAACTTCTCTGTACAAGAAAAAGAGCTTCCCTTAGCTTCAAGAAATATAAATATTCTATACTAACAATGCCAACCACGTGAAGGTGGAAGCTCATGTGGCATCACCTAAGACCTAAGACATGTATTCTAGTTCTATGTAGGACACCTAAGACACATTGTATAGTATGTATCTAGATAAATTATATAGACATATATAGTCTTTATACCTTATCGTAGTCTAGACCTAAGTCACCTAGACACCTAGATTATAGTTCTACCTAGATAGTATCTACCTAAGCCACCTAGATTAAATTATACCTTATTCTAGTCTCTAGATAGGTAGTTGATATATAGTATCTACTTGAGACACCTAGATTAGATTAAATGGCTTTTTTCTAGTCTCTATCTACCTTGTTAACATATAGTATACCTAAGACACAGGTAGAGACACCTAGACACCTAGATTATAGTTCTACCTAAGACACAAGCTCTAGACACCTATTATGGTGGACCTAGTTGACATATAGATAGTATCTACCTAAGCCACCTAGATTAAATTATACCTTATTCTAGTCTTATACAATGTTATTCTCTAAGTCTAGATCATCTAAGATTTTATACTTGACACCTAGAAGTTAAAGACTCTAGATGTGAAACATGTGTAGAGATCATACTCGTGCAACAAGAAACAATAGATTTGAATCCTTTCAACACTACATGTGATTGCAAAAACAAATCTAGAGGTTAGGCCACGATGAAACGTATATAAAAATTTAGAACCTCTAGAGATCATTTTATTTAAAGATAGAATTTGTTAAGAAGTTCCATTTAAATTATAATGAAAGGAAAGAACTATTGAATTATAAATTAAAATAATTAATAGTATAGGTCTAGTGACTACTTGAAATAAAGTGTAAGTGAAATTTAACACCTTCTATGTTTCCAACATTTGTTATGACTGCAAAAAACATCTCCTACACCATGTAATGAAATGTAAAAAAGTTAGAATGTGTCATGATCTTTAAGAGAATTAGGAATATTAATATGAAGGCTTAAGGGGAGTTAAGAGGATGGCTGAAGGGGAGATGCAATCAATTAGGGGAGATGATTGTTTACCTAACTTATGGAACATAGCTAGGGGATGGCTTAAGGGGAGTTTAGAGGATGGATTAAGGGGAGATGGAATCAATCGTAGTATTTAAATGGTAAGGGTACATGCACTAACTTATATCATTTATCTAGGGGATGGCTTAAGGGGAGTTAAGAGGATGTATTAAGGGGATCAACTATAGTATCTTTGGTAAGGGTACATGCACTAACTTATATCATTTACCTAGGGGATGTCTTAAGGGGAGTTAAGATAATGTCTTAAGGGGAGATGGTCTAATCAACTATAGTATTTTTGGTAAGGGTACATGCACTAACTTATATTATTTAGCTAAGGGATGGCTTAAGGGGAGTTAAGAGAATATTTTAAGGGGAGATGGAATCAACTCTAGTATTTTGGTAAAGGTGTTCTAAGTTATATCAATTAACTGTATTGAAGTTATTAAACTAAATCCTTAAGGGGTGGCTTAAGGGGACTTAATAGGATGCTTAAGGGGAGATGCAATCAATTAGTTAAGTTATCAATCATATTAATCCTAAACTCACATCCTAGACAAAGATTAAAAGTTCAAAAATTTCTACATACCTGTTAATCATTTAAAACATTTACTCCATTGTACCATGTGCATCCTTTCTTTTTTGTATTGCATCTATGATTGCCTCATGCTCTTCCATAGAAAGTGTCCATAATTCTTTTGTGACAGGTCTCTGTTTATATCTCACTTATTGCATATTTGTTGCCACAATCAGATGCGAGTAGTGCAAAATTTTCTTATGTCTTCATAATCTTTAAATGTAGGTATACCATTCCTCCTTATCAAATATTTACGTAGCCAAGTGCCAGTAACAACCACAGAACCTGTTGGATACTCAAAGTTATCATCATCTACTCTAGGTTGTAACAACTTCTATTTTGCCTCAACACACTGAGCCAACCAATACTCTATTTCCTCTTCATTACCCTTGGGTGTAACAACAACATACACATGTCCTGCAAAAAAATTTTAAATTCAACAAGTCACAAAAATATGCATACATATACATATGTACAATTAAATATATATTTCCAAAAAAACGTATCGAAAAGAAATATTGAATGAATGTACCTTCTTGTACGAGGTCTGAAATATGCTCATAGTCATCCGATGCTTGCAAATGATTATCCTCCTCAAATGCTATCTCATTTTGATCATGTGTTTGTAGAGGTGTTAAGAACCTTTGTTGCCATTCTTCAACCCAATCTATATTTCCACATGCTTCCCCCTCGCCTGCGATACAAAACTGAAAAAACATGTGAGCTCCCTAGTCCATAGAGTCCATGGGCTTGCATTTGAACTCTTAAATGAATGCCATTTTGCTGATCCACTAATTGTATCACAATCAAATCGGGGAGGAATGTTTTTTTCTTCAACCAACAAAAAAAATCGTTGAACTTTAGAGTTCTCACTTGATCCTGTAGTCAATTTTGCATTACACCAATCCACAATTGCACGTGCATCTTGAAACTTTGTTGCATCATGAAATTTTAGTTTCTCCCTAGCAAGAGCCCTTTTCACACATGCTCCAGCTCCCTCATGTTCTCCTTTACCATGTCCAGCTTCAAAGAAACTCCAAATATGTTGGATATTGTTTTCTTTATGGGCCCTACTTAAGCAGTAAAACATTTGAGAAATTTTGAATTGTCCTATACAATTGTCTGACCATATGAAATGTTGTCATTGGGATTTGTCTTTCTTTTAAGTTATTGTTAAATACTTTGAAACAATACTGCACAAACTATGATGAATGTAACCGGTTATCACTCACATAGAAATGGTAGTCTCTCAGAATTTTCCTGCCATCTTCTGTACTATCAACTGCATGTATGTATACAATATGAACAAGTATGGCCACTTGTACCGAGTTATAATATTGTGATTGAATCTCCTCTTGTGGAGCAAGTGTATAGTTCTCTGCAAAGTCAACCACTAAAAGTATAGTTCCAATTAGAAATGTGTTCTTACATCTACGAAATTGTTCATCAAGCCACTGAGCATATTGAGAATGTTTCATATATTTATACACAATCTTATTCCTGAACTCTGTGATGAATGCATGTACACTACTTTTTTCTGTGACTAACTCACAATGCTTTCTAATTTTTCTATCCTTTAATGGATATTGAACATTGGTGAACCTCTTCACATCCACTAACTGTTGTCCAAAATCATGTGAACTACTTTCATGCATGCATTCTCCTAACAACGAAAGGTTACCACATCTATTGCATTGTCTAGAAACACGTGGTTTTGAAAAATAGAATTGCCCATCAGTTGTTTCACAAAGTATACTTGTTATAAAATCTTTAATTGTTGTACGTGGCATATTAAAACCACATTCCTGCATAATTTGGTTAGTATGCAAAGTGCAACGTATATATCAAAAAACATCATAAAAATAATGAAATTGCACATGAGTTAAATTACAACAACAAGAGATTTGTTGCTTATTAATCTTGACATACCAAGGTTTACATTTCTCAAATGATCTTTGACTTATATTAAAATTTTTTATAACTGAATCATCTAGAAATTTTCTATATAATTCTGTTTGAGTCATGTCTAAAAGATGTTTTGGATGAGGATCATGATTTTTTGACCCCACCCTTAATTTCAAAACATCTCTAGCATTTGATGAAACCCTTGTATTATCATGCCAATATTTTTCAATCAAATACCTAATTTCATTGTTTAATTTCATGTCAGACCTTGGGAATCTACCACTAAAAGTCCAACATTGGTTGATTGGATTCTCTTCAATACTTATTCTTCTCTTTGCTGCTCTTCTTAAAGTTATAGCATGCACATTTAAATATCCACTTGTCCTACGTACCATTTTTTTTCTCACAACTGATTTATTAACTAAGCAGTTGTTATTGCTCGACGTGTTGCATTCTTATCCTTAGATCGACTATTTGTTCCTATAGAACTGATAGCATTAGCAACACTAGACATAACTTGTTCCATTGATTCATCCACCTTTTTGGGTTTTACAAAAATGCCTAATTTTTTCATTACTTTTCTTTTTTTGACATTCTCATCAATTGTAATACAAGTTGGCATTGAAATCCAAGAGTTTTTCTATAAAAAATTGTTTGTACAATCTATTTGCATGTGTTCGAATTTGTCTCCAAGATATCTTACCATGAAGATCATTCAAAACATTACTTTCAATTTTTTAAAAAAATATTTTCATTTTCATGCATACAAGAGTTTTCAGTTTCATTTTTTATTGTCTTGTTTGTAATAGAAGCATTTATCTCATTAATATTATATCCAGCTTGCTTTATATCATTAATCTCATTATCATTCAAGGGATTTGAAGACATACCTGGATTCGTTCTTATATTTGCATTTTCCATGTTTTTGACCTCTTCCACATTTGTATACTCTACATTCACTTCATCCAAATTGGTCTCTCCAATATTCTCCTCTTCAATGTTCTCCTCTTCAATAGTCATCAAACTAGATGCTACATCATTCTTCATTTTTTTAATCCTCTCTCTCCTATCTCTTTGTTGTTTTGCCTTTCTCTCAATGTGCTTCAATTTCTTCAACTATCATAACCTTCCTCTTCTTTTTTTGTTGACGTTTATTTGATCACATGATTACCAAAATGTGTTGGATCTCTTCTTAAAAAATGTATGAAATACAAGTAGAAATAGATCATTTGTTCAATATGATAGTTACTTGATATTTGTTTAATCTCTCAAAGAAATTGAATTCTCCTAAAAAATGGATTTCCTACTTCATTCCATCTAAAAATTCTCCTTATGATTGAATCCCTATAAAAATTGCATAAAATATGTCCTCTTGAGAGCTCGAATTAACACTTTGCATATAAAAAAAGTCACAGAATTCGTCGCTGTCGGTGTATTGGTAAAAATGAATGTCTCTCCAAGAAATTGAATGCCTATAAAAAAAAGATTTTCTACTTCATTCCATCTGAAAATTCTCCTTATGATTGAATCCCTGTAAAAATTGCATAAGATATGCCCCATTGAGAGCTCGAATCGACACTTTGCACATAAAAAAATTGTAGAATCTGTCAGTATTGGTCATACTGGTAAAAGGGAATGTTGCAAGGTTTTTGTCGTTCTACCAATTTATCAAAAAAAATGGCTAAAATAGAAATGGGTGCCCATTTTAAAATGGGTACCTATTCTAAAAAATAAGAAACGGGTAACCATTCTACAAAAAAGAAAAATAAACGGGTACCCGTTACATTACGAGCGGGTACCCGTTTATAAACAGGTACCCATTTCTAGTTTTTTCAAATTTGATACCTGCCAATATGCATTAATTTTAGGCTTGGTAAAGGCTTGGAAACCCGAGCTTAAGCCTTGGACTTGCAACCAACCTGCAACTGAGAAGTCGTGAAAACAATGGGAGAAAAAAATAGTTTCACCACTGTGGCTGACGACTTTTTTTCAAAATATTTTAACAAAATTAAAACCCATTATAGATCTAAAAGTCTAGTTTTTAAATATGTAATTTTTTTTTACTATTGAACATAATTTTCTATTTATTATTTATTTTCCAAACAAACTAACTCATAAACTTGAAATAACATAGGTTACTTTTTTTTAATAACTTTTGATTTTGAAAGTTTCTTGAAAACAAAATTATGTTTTGACCAAACTAGACATCATTCTCTACATGATGAAATTTTTTTTTTATTGAATTGATTAGTTTAGCTCAAATTATGTTGGCTTTACACGAGGGATTTTAAAAAACACTAATTAGGGCCATTAAAAAATTAATAAAAAAAATATTTATCAAAAAATTACAAAAAATATCATGACCAAAATTCAACATCCTGAGAATCTTTCCACAAAAGGAATTAGAAAAATACATTAATTTAGATCAAATTATGTTGGTCATACACATGCATGCTTTTGCAAAAAATAGGGGACTTTTAAAAAGCCACTTTTTGTACATCCAATAAAAAACCAACTTGCATCCTACATTTCTTATTTTTACATCATCTTAATATTTTATGTGCAAGTGCTTCAAATTGTCACTTCAAGTACGATAAAATTTAAAAAACAGGAAAAACACTTCCACTTTTTGGCCAAAAAGTGAACTTATCTTCTTGCACTTACCCATCACATTCACTCAAGTTTTATTGCATCCTACAATCAAACCCAAATTTATTCCCAACAACTATATTTGTTGCCTTTGATAGCCATAAATTCATTACAACAGAATTAGTCATAAACTTGTAATATCCAACTTATAATTGATGACATAATAGCCCATACACATTTAACAAAATTTGTATTGAGTAGGGTATTGTCATCAATGATGACCCAACAGAACCATTGGATCATTATATAGTTTCAACAGGAAGTTAATGATGCAAACCATTAATCACAATTCTATATAGGATTCATTTTATTGTCCATTTTAAAATATCAAAACAATTATGCATATTTGTTGTCAACTATTGCCCTTAGCAACCACCATCCATATTAACACAAAATGAAATCTACAACTAAGTTTAAACTTAACAAACAATGTAATCTCATAGTGTTATGATATGCATATAGTTGTTAAAGATAATCACACTTTAGAGACCCAAAATAAGGTAAGGAATGGACTAAGTCCATGTTCCCTTCCCCTATTGTACATAGGTTTCTCTATATAATATGGTCAAGAAAAGCAAACTCAACGGGCCTTCTTAAGCCTTTAAAATGTAACAATATTAAAATCCATTTAAACACAACACAATCAATAACTAGATCTACATAAAATGCCCACTTGCCATTAGCTCTTAAATCCAACTTGAAGTACTTCCTAGATACTTGCCAATCAACAACAATAGCATCCACAATAATAATAAGCACCTAATGCCATGGCTAAACAACAACATTGCCATTATCCCCCAAAATAAAAGTGCATCTACAAAACCAAAAATAGAAATTATCTTCCTTTTCTCATGCCAATACTATTCCCTTGTTTAATTATTAATGGCCCAGAATGCATCACAACCCAAAATACAAGTGATATCCCCCACATATTTTGGTCTTCGGGCCCTTTTGGCATGATCAAATTGAAGAATGGTGCCCAAATATGTTGGTACAACATTAGATTGAAGTACATGGTAGCTCATGGCCACCAACATCCTCCATACTACCTCTTTTCTCCCATAATCAAATGCATGATTAGGTTTTAACTACCTTTTGAACATGCAAATCCATTAAACATTAATGTTAACCTTTTAATCATTAACTTGAACAATAATTCATTTTTATTCATTCTCTCAATGTGGTCCATACTAGGCCAACAACAAATCAAACTTACAATCGATATCCCCTCGCAAGTTTTGAAACAAAAATCAACATAATCACTAACAAAATAATCAAACCATGCAACCAATACAATGTACAAGAGTCAAAAACAGACAATAACAATGTCCATGACACACTCCTAGGTTCCATATGAATTTTATTGTTCACAAACCTTTATTGACCTCAGTAGTCACCAATAACACTAAATAGACCAAGGGAATACAACCTCTTTCATTGAGACAATGATGACTCTCAAACTAAGTCCATCATTAATGCCTTTTGCACATTGTCAAATGAAACATAATAGTTACCTATAGTTTACATAATTTATGTCGGTGAAGCGTGTGGTCGACCCATATAGATTATCTATCCTTGTCACTATAATTCCATGAAAGCACCCTCTCACAAGATACCCTCCTCCCTCTACTCAAGAGTGATGTAGCTCAAAAAAACCAAGAAGACATAACAGATCTATTTCCATCAATTTATAATCACATTTAAAAATCATAATTAACAAAGCAAAACTAATAAAATCATAATTACATAATCATACATTTAATTTGTTAGTTAAACAATAATTAAATCATTCATCTAATCAGATTACAAATCAAATGTCATTAATTATATCATAAGTCGATCATCATTGATCATAGTATATGTCAATTAAATAATTATTATTTAAAGTTTTACAAGGTATTACATTATTCTCTTCCCTTACATTGAGATAGCAATACTTAAGAGGAGCATTGAAGAGTCATCTATTTTGTGTTTGTTTAATGGTGAACCTTGAGTGTAAACATCTCAAGGATGGTGGGTATCCTCTTAATTTAGCATTTCTTTACCACTCGGGGATGGGCTTGATAGAGATGGAGAGAAGCGTTAACCTTGATTATGTAGTTATCAAAGTTTCTTTAGATGATTTTTTGCTTCTTTAATCTTGTTTGACCATTGAGGGTGGCCCTTTTATGATCATGTGCTCTTTGAGCCTCGTCCTTGCTTATTTCAAATGCTTCACCACAAAGGATGTGAGAAAGCCAAATATTAGGGACAAGTGCCATGATAAAAGGAAAGATTCAAACATTGAGAAAAATACAAAATAAGAGGGTACACGAAGATGGAGGAAAGAAAAAAGAATTTGAGGCCAAAATTGTAGACAAATTCAATGTCATTGCAACTTTTTAACAAATAGACATGATGTGGAACAAAGCAACATGACCATTAGAATACAAAAAAACTCATAAAAACCTAAACAAAGGCACAATGTTAAAAAGGTGAGGTAAAACATGCAAAGGGCTTAAGATGGGTTTTCATGGGAAACAATGTTGTGTAGTTGACAAACCCTAAAGAGAATAAATAATGCATATCTAGGGTTTGGATGGGTGTGATCCCAACCAAGAAAATGTATACTATGTGTTACTTGTGATAATAAAAGTTAAAAAATGTATGAATATCACATTTAACATTAGTAATCTTAAACAACCTAGCTAATATTTTTTCCATCTTTTTGAAGTACATGAGTGCTTTGATATTGTAATTATAAATTTTCATGATTTCTAAATGTAGATAAATTTGATATTATAAAAATAAAAACCCTAAGTGCAATCGAGCATGTGTGACAATCAACGATCAAAAACCCTAATAATGTATGCAACACAACAATAAAGATAACTTATAACAATGTTGAATGTAAACAACCCTAAAAATGGTCCCTATAGACTATACGAGTGCAACTAAGCTCAATCTTATGGTATGAAGGTTATGTGACAACCGAAGGTGTTGATGACCCATGGAGGGATGGTTAGCAATTCCTTGACCTCCCTGTTACTATTCGATCAAGCAGAGTGACCTAGGGAAATGAGCAAGAGTAATGAAAGGGAAACAAAATAGCAAGTTGTCCCCAAATTGAGATTAGTGGAAGGGATCATTGTTGAAGTGCATAATGTTAGCTTGTGAGATAGAGCAATAGATACTAGTTGATCATGTCTTGGCTTGTAAAATGGGTTTTGGAGGTTTTTTATATAATTCTCGCAATATAAGATAGGACAAATACATTGATCACATTTACAAGAAAAACAACCCAAAGCCAAAAAAAAGTGAAATAGATGTTAAAACTCCCAGGGAAGTAAGAATCCACCTTTCAAGATGGTACTACAAGTTTTTAGAGATACTCTAAGTGCAATAGTAAGCCACACTGTCAATGTTCATAAAGTTGTGAGACCATGGGAAGGCCTAGACACCCATTGCATGGCCAACAAAGATGCATGATACCCAATATCATTAAGATGTTTGTTGAAGGTGCCTCAAAAGAGCAATTATAAGGCCATCATAGCCCTACACCCTAATTAACCACTCCAAATGATGGAGAAAATGGCTCACAAAGTCATTCCTTGCCATCAACATCTAAATCAATGGAGTCCTTGTAACTAAATTGACAAAAAGTTATTCCACATAATCTTTTGTAAATTCACCTCAACAAGCTTTTATAGATTTTCTTCAAATAGATGTTATCTTCAAATGTAGCATGATCTTTGGAACTTCATCTTGCACAAATTCGTTGATTTCATGTAACATTTTTTCTGATAGTGGATTTGAATTCCTTTAGCAAATGTAGATTTGTAAATCTTAAGTAAATTGATCGAAAATTACGCATCAATATAAATCAATTTTCCATCTTTAATGAAACTAATCATTGAATTTGTACAATAACATTTGTTGCACCTTAATTGAAACTATCAAAAATTCTGGACATATCTTTCATAATCAAATAAAGTATCACAATAAATATCAAGCTCCACTATTTCAATTACATTAAACTCAAGCTATGATTACCTAGAAACTCAAACTATAACTCACTAGATATATACGTCCACATCTTATTTAAAAAATTGTTTAAAATCCCTTAACCTCAAATTGCCTTACAAGTGAAATAAAATGTTACTATAACTTTGAAAAATCATCTTGGAAAATAAAAAGTATTTTAAATAAAGAGTTTTTTAAAATTTTAAATTTTCAATCAATAATAATTGAAATATAGATTTTTGGGTAATAACATTGTCTAAAGGTTGTTTAGATAAGGCAAATAAAAATCATGAATTAATATTTTTAATAATTATTAATTTAAAATAGTAAATTTAATTTTAAATAAGTAAATAAATACTTTATGTAGTAATTTGTAAAGATGAGTGTCTATTTGTAACGGCAATTTTTGTATATTAATGTTAACTTTTATTTAGTTTTTTGTTCATTTTAAGGAAATGTCTTTATACACGCATATAGTGAGAAATAGCACAATCTTGTGTGAAGTTGGCATTATTCCCCTAATCTTTTATCAATCTACATACACATATCCCCATATATTTAGCCCTACCTTATCTCTATACACACTTCTATACATTCACTTTATTTATTTGTTTATCACATTCACCTATGCACCTACTCCCATTTATCCATAAGCGACCAAGGTCTAATCATTTGTCCACATTGGGACAATTCTCCAATTGCAAACTTGTTCCCTTATTAAAATTGAAAATTCAAATTTGGGCAACAAACCCCATTTACCTTCCCAACTTGAGCTAAGTAAACACACATCTAGTGCAATTGGATGTCATGTGTAGTATTTAAAGGCATTTGTTGCATTCATATTATCATGTCCTTGAGAATTGGAAACAATTAATACCAATTTATTTTGATATGATACACTAAAAAAAAGTAATGACTCTGCTTACTAAGGCCCTTGTCTGTTATTTTTGAATCTTGTTCATTTTCTAAAAATTGATCTAGGAGAACTTGTTTCCTTGCAACAAATCAACAACCCTTTAAGGTATTTCTAAACACCACTAGCCCCCAAATCTTTAGAAAGACCAAAGCACACTTAGCCATCAATCAAGCAAAAAAGTTTAACGTCACTATTTAGGGACAAATCTGAATGATCCACAATTATGATGACTTCATCCCAGATCTGCTACCTTGTCCTCTATCAACACAAAGATCCAACAAAAACACTAGGACATTTCATTGATAACAAAACCTTCTCAATTAAAAACATGAATTTCTTCGGAGAAGATTTTGTTATTAAACCGATAACAAAATAATATTTTGATCATACATCAATCTAATAACAAAATCTTCTCCGAAGAATCATTAAGACATTTCATTGATAACAAAATCTTCTCAATTAGAAGCATAAATTTTGTCATTAAACTAATAACAAAATAATATTTTGATCATACATCAATCTAATAACAAAATCTTCTCCGAAGAAATTCATGATTCTAATTGAGAGTTCCAATTTTCTAAGCATACATCAATCTACTAACAGAGTCTTCTCCACAAACATTCTTCCTTCATCAAACCAAGTACCCCAATTATCAATTTGCATTTTGTAACATGTACAACTTATCCACGAATCCAAGCCATAATTCATGATTCTAATTGAGAGTTCCAATTTTCTAAGCATACATCAATCTACTAACAGAATCTTCTCCACAAACATTCTTCCTTCATCAAACCAAGTACCCCAATTATCAATTTGCATTTTGTAACATGTACAACTTATCCACAAATCCAAGCCATAATTCATGATTCTAATTGAGAGTTCCAATTTTCTAAGCATACATCAATCTATAACAGAATCTTCTCCACAAACATTCTTCCTTCATCAAACCAAGTACCCCAATTATCAATTTGCATTTTGTAACATGTACAACCTATCCACGAATCCAAACCATAAAAGATTCTGCTACCTTCACGAAAATAAAGAAACGACGGGCGATTTCTTTCTAGAAAATAATGGAAAGTTTTGCGTCTCGAGATAGTTTGAGAAGTTCGAATATTTTTCCCGCGACATTCTTAGCAAAGACGCGGGAGAATCAAGAGCTTTTTGTTTGGATTGGATACTTTGCGTGAAAGCTCAAATGCACGTGGCTGCCGACATCATCCTCTCTTTGCGTAAACATGTAACGTGGCCGGGCCCACCTTCACGGAATATCTACGCCTCTTTCAATGTTGCACCCCATTCATATTCATATTCATATCATCTCTCAAATCTCTAGGATAACAAGTAACATGGGTTGAGCCGAAAATTCAAGCTGTTTCCGCTTCTATTCGGCTTGTCTCTTTTCAACAGATGCTTTTTAAAAGAATTAAAAAATAATGGCCGACGATTTGTTTATTCCTGATTCACCTTATTGTCCGGTCAGAGAATTTATATCTGTTTCCATAGTGAAGTGCTTCTGCCAGTCTTTATCAAGAATGACCAAGGATTCGACTAATTAATTGTACGTTATTTTTGAAGCAAATGGCGGGGAGAATACGTCAATGACTGGAAATACAGAGTATCTGGAACCGTTACCCAATCCATACCCATTGGACAACTCAGATTTTTTAATAAGCAATACCAATTGAAGTCAAAAATCCTATTAATAAGAATGGAGAAAAAATCCAATCCTGTACAAGACGTTGGACTAAACCCTTTGCTAAATAGTGTACATATGATACAAATCACGTTTTTTCTCCTAATAATCTTGTGTCAACCACGAGGACTCCTCGTCTAAATCTTTTTCTTGAATACAATACAAGCCCGTTTAATCAAACTCTTGCTTTTTTCAAATACAGGAAAATGTCCCAACCCCAAAGCAGTCAAATTTCTGCTATTCCTTTCCATATTTACAAATCAAAAGCCAATTGGAAAGTTGTAACATGTATTCTGTGTGATAAACAAAAATTACCAGAACAAGGTAAAGAAGACCTTGTCAAGAGAAGCTAACTAAACCCTAACCCTAATTTCTCCCTCCATGAATGTACTGTACAGTGGAGAGAGTGAGTGCTTCTAAGAATATGATTTGATCAATCCAATTAATCCAAGGTTGTTAAGAAAGCGCTCGGACTGTGATTTGAAGAGATTGCTAAGGGAGAATCGGGCAGGTGGAGGTTCCATTGCTGGAGATTTCACACAGGTGGAGGAAATCTCTTTCACTTGCAGTCTTGTGATTCCAATTTCCAGGCGAACGGCTTCTACAGTCTTGGAATCCACTGGATTCCCTGCCGCGTCGGTTACATAGAACACATTCACTGCCTTCCCTCCGCGCGTTGACACTTCTGCTCGTGTGACTGACATTCCATTCTCTCGGAATATGCGTGTCACGTCCGACAGAAGCCCAACTCGGTCGCCCGCACAAAGCTCCAACCTCAAACCCTGCCACATACAATTTTCGCATCTTAATTTCATGCCTATTTGCCCCAAATCGAACAATTTTGTCAATTTTTAGTGGAAATCTTTCTTACCTCTGAGACTCTTCTCTCAATGGCGGCCTCCAAGCACTGAATTACACGTTGCCTTTCCGCCTCTGAATTGACAGGGCACCCGTCTGTATGTCTGATGTAATATTCCTATAAAAATCCCCAAACAAGAGAAGGTTAATACCCTATCAGATCGTTAATAATTTAAACCAAAATGAGAAAATGTCAGAGACTACTCAAGACTGTGCATGTGAAGACTGTAACGGAACAAACCTGATAGGCTTGAGGACCCTCGGAATCTATTGTGGCATGGAATACCACATACTGCATGTCTGTCAAGGTACAGACTATGTCAAACAGAAGCTTCGGCCTGTCTTCACACTGAACATTCACTACAGAATAACCCCTTTCGAAGCAGTTGTCCAACGTTACACAAGACTTAGGCTTGCTGTTACTGTGATGAAGGCGCTCGTAGTCCCGGTCAGCAAACATCATTTGATGAAGGCGCCTCTGGGTGTGAGTGAAACCCATTGAAACCACCGTTTTAGGGCCTCTGATATCATTGTCCCCTTTCATTACATTGCGCAACAGCTCCTCAATTTTACCAACCTTTTTTGGGTCTTTAATGGCAGCACCTGTGACCTCGTCTGTGATATATAAAAGGCAGGCAACCCTCCTGTTATGAGTCCACAACTCAGCCTCCACCACGTTGCATTTTAGGTCAGCCAGAACAGCAAATATTTCAGAGAGTAAACCAGGGCGGTCTGTGCCTGTTAATTCAATAGCTGTGTGTTCAGCTGCCGCTTCCATGCCGAACGAAGGTACTACCCAAGAATTCCTTGCCAGCGTCTGCCACAAACAATTTAAACTATCTTAGAAACCAATTTATGCCTTCAAAACCAATGTGTCTATCCCCTAATAAAAATCATGGCCTACCTTTTCAATGTACCCAATCACACCATCATCTGTAAGCTTGTTGCCATTTGCATCCGTCACATGAAAAACTGAAGCACAACAGAGCACAACAAATTGTTAGCACAAACTTACAGAACAAATACCAAAACAAAATAAAACAGATGTTGTGTGCAGAAGAGAACATACCGTCCATGAACCACCTGCCATCAGAGGACACATACGCCTTGCTCACATTAAGATTCAAGTCCGCCAATACCTGTACAGCCTCCAAAAGAATGCCATATTTGTTTGCACTGTCCACCTGCAAAGCAAAAATCCTCTGCCAACATTAACTCCGGATCTTACAAACATCGAGTCCAATTTTCATTGAAATCCTCAAATACAGAAATTACAAAACTTGTCCTATGAGTCTACAAAACCCAACAATTCAGATCCAGAGTTGTTTTCCATTACCTTCACTATAGTTGCATTCTGGCAGACATCATTATCAATCACAACCCTGAAATAAAAAGCAAACCAAGAAACCTTATAACCCAAGTAACAGAAACTTTAAAAAATTCCTCAAACAATAATGAGAACAGAACCAGGCATCAAAAGCACACTAAAAAGCCTATGCTCTGTTGTTACAGGGTAAAACAGACTGCCCAAAATATAACATGAAAACAAAAGAGCCAACATACCTGGGAGTATTCATGCGAATTACAAGCTTCTCATACTCATCATACTCATCATAGGAACTCCAGTCCATCTCTAAATCTGGCAAAGATAGAAAACCAAGAACAAGAACAAAGCTCAATCTCTGAGAACTCATGAACCAAAACAAACAAATATACAAAATCCCCCACACCCCAGCGGCAAATCACATAAAAAAATGATTTGTTTGAATGTTTGTTGGAAATAACGCCCCGACAAGAGTGTAAACAGTGACATGTCCAGCAATACCTTGGAAGCTTTATCGGCTTTCCCCTCTCTTGGCAGCCTTCCAGAAATCGTGCCGCTAATCTGAAAAAATGTTTCACCTTAAAAACAAATCCACCACAATGCCATGGCGTCTCTCTTCTTACCAGGATTTCACTCCAACAACAAAGACGTGATGATCTCGAAATGATCGCCACTCGCCCTTTTCCCTTCCGCTTCTGTTTTTTTATTTCGCTTTCCCTCCCTTCCAGCTGTAAAAACCCCGGCAATTTCCACACCACTTAGCTTACACGCTAAATTTTAATCCTTTGATATTCGCCTATAAATATACCACCATTTACCCCACCCACCGCATGTGGTAATGACATTTTCTTGTCCTCGCTGGCAATCCGCGTGACTTTTTAATTTCCCGGCAATAGAGCCGACCCCATGCCAGTGCCTGAAAAATAAAAACCACGCCAATCACTGCACGCCAACATGACACGTCAGCGGACAAGCATTTAAAACCGCAATACGAAAGTGCGTGCGTTGGAATTATTAAACATTCAGCTGCCCAGCCGACTCACGCACATTCAATGCGACCTGCCATTTTCCTCTTCCCTCCCATTTTCTCTTCTTAATCTCAATTAATTATTCTCCTCTTTTCCTCACTACCTCATAAATTATAATAATTATTAACCCCACCGCCTCTCTCCCATATAACGACTATATTTCTCACTCTTGACGGCCTCGAAAACCGTGCCACGTGCACTCATACCCAGCTCACGCATGTACCCTCTCCTCTGCTTTCTACGAGGAAGTATATATACATTGTATATACGTTGCGCATGTGCATTCAACGGCATTTCAAATTGTACGTGGTAATAAAATTCGACTAGATATGTGATTTATTAGGGCATTGTGGATGGTCCAATTAAGGTGGTCCAGCGGTAGATAAAATTAAGCATACCGTAACATTTAATATAATGATTAATTAAATAATAGTGCAGAGTGGTTAGGAAGTCAGTATGGTCGTTGGGTAGTTTGCAACTACTTTTCGAAAAGTTTTGAGTAACTATCCAATCTGGACTTAATCTCTAATCACACCCATAATTTGGAGGATCATAACTTGCCACCCAGATTAACACGTCGCTGCAAAGTTCTCCATACTTTTTTGGGGTTAAAATTTGGAATTTGAATCATAAATTTACAAATAATTCATTTCTAATTTCGAATTAAGGATTAAAAGGTATCTACTATATTAAAATTGTTCAAATATAATCCAATTTTTATTACTTTAAAACATCACAAACCTTACACTGGACATGACTTAATAATTAAGTCACCTTCACCAATAACTAAAGGCCACTTTATGTTCATATATTTTTTCAGTCCCATTCTCTTAAAAGAATTGCCGAAAGTGGCTCAAATCACTTTTGTACGGAACGGCGTACATGCAGTCCAAGCTCTCGGGGATGAATCTACACCTTACAGTCGTGGCTTATTTGAACTTAATATATGCTTATCCGTGTTTCCTTTCCACCCCCTTGTAAGAGTACGTGGCATTCTAAATTGTGAGCTTTTCTAATTCGTTTTATAGATAAAAATAAGTGAATACGTTAGGTAGTTATTGGATTTTTTAAATCATACATTTGGCAGTTAAAGCGAATTGAGTTATGGCAGGGGAGATGAACTTTTGAATTTTAAAATTATTACCTCAAGTGAGAAAGAGTAACGAGACTTAGTTGGATTCACTTGTCATAGGACGACAATAAATGGTAACTTCATGATTTTTTAATTACTTTTCTATCATAAATAATGATTCTTAACTTCTCAATCTTTATTTTGAAAAGGATTTTTTTATATTTGTAATGATGAAAATTGTATATCTATGTTCTTTTTCATTATATTTTGGGTTTATATTGATTTGAGTAACCTCTATGTAATGGTTAGTATATAGATTGCACTTTTTAAGTTTATAGGCGCATGATTCAAGCTTTATTTGTTCTTATTTGCATTCTTTTCTGAGGAACCGATTTTGAGATTTATGATTTTCATGATGATATCTTACTTCTGCCTTGATTTTGCAAGGTACCTTTATCTAGCACACTTCATGAGTATTATCTCCTAACCTACTGGGGATATCGTTTGGGGATATCAGGTCTGCAATCCACACTCGCAAAAATGACCCTTTACTTTTAAAATCCAAATTCTTGTGTGGGGCCAACTTGTTTTATCCTCATGACCATTGTGCATTGACTCGAGGTGGGAAGCATTTCATTTGTGACTCTTGGTATTATATTTAAAGGGGTCACCCTAGTTCATTTTAGAGGCATCTTATATCACTTAGATCTAATGTATACTAGAGTTATCATTACTACTTGCATGCATTATCAAGAGCACTTATCAAGGAATCTATATTGCACAAGCATCCAGGGCATCTTACATGTTTGAAAGTGTTGTCCTTGATCTTTTATCTTGTTGTTAATTCAGGGTCTTTACATGGTTTGGCACAAGGGAGTAATTATCCATCCTATATGTAAACCAATGAGAACCATAAACAAGTTTTTAATCCAAGGTAGAGTAGCAACATCAAGGTGAATTGAAATTGACAATTTAGAAGTTAACAAAGATCAAATTTGTAAGCACATACCAAATTTGCACTTGCAGGATATAATCCATAGCTATAGAAGTGATCCCAAGTGACAAACAAGTCATTCACTAAGTCCAAACTATTCATTTGAACTTCACTAATATTTATGTATTATAAGCAAATCAACATCCATCATTTATCGTAGTTTCCAACTAAGTATCATTTATTATCTTATCATTTACATTTATTACATCAACAAACAACATTTAATCTAGGATAGATTATGAATTTTCATGTCATTTATGTCTTTATCCTAGATTAATGTAAAAGGGATGTTATTCTCCATTAGGAGAGAGTGTGTTTATTTTTCTTTTTAATACTTAAACAATATTATTACATGTAAGTTGTAATAGATATTAAATTTAAAAGCTTTTGGAAAATTTGTTTGCCCAAAATTGAGTTGCTTTCTAGGTGAAAACAAATAAAATGATTTCTTTTTTAGGTTTAATTTTTGTAAATTAATATAAACAAACACTAATGGTTAGATTACTTAGAAAATTTAGAGTTGATTTAGAAACAATATACAAACATAATTTCTAAAATTAACAAAGAAGGTATAGTACTTATCTTTAGATGTGATAAGATGGTGTTTTGTTGTAACTTGCATTCAATGATCTAATTTTGGTTTTTACTCAGCCCTAAGATAATGAAGCTTCAAAAGATTGAGAGATGACTTTGGTTCAATCTTGCACCTACGAAAAACTACACACCCTGGTTAAAGCAACTCCACGACCTAAATCCTAGAGTGTATAATGGTTAGAGTGAAACCTTCATGGGTTCTATATCATGTTGATGGCTAAAGCAATTGATGTATCCTACACCACAAACTTGTTCTAGGTTGAAGTAATCCTCCATGTAACCTACATAGTTCTCTCCATACTTCTTAGTGTCATGGGGGCCAACTCTATAACAACTATGGGGCTTTCACATACAACATGGCCCCCTTCAGACTTCTTTGGCCTACTTCCTACTTAGCATCATGGAGTCTATATTGATTCCAACTCCTGACCTCTTTTTGGTTTATTGACAACTTAAGACAAACAATTTAACACGTGTTAAATGAACCAAAATATTTTATGGTGTGTTCTAATTTCTCTTCTTATGTGTGTTTTGCATATATCAGAGACTATGCTCCAGTAGAGATGGATAAACCACATCCATCATAAATCTCAAGTATCCTTATTTGTATCCTCTTGTCAATTATAATGGATTTATTTTCTATTTACTATAACATAGTTAATTTGTTATAACTCACACATACGTTAAAGTGTGGGTTAAATGTAGAGAAAAAATGCATACTTCATATTTTTACACCTCATTTTACATTCAATTTAGCACTTGCTTGAATTTAAACGTGACTCTTAGCCATTTTTAGTCATTTTGAACTTCAATCTACCCTCCAAACCATGTCATGTGTACCTAAAATGGAACCTAAGCCACCTTTTCATCATGTTGTATCATGTTTTGAACTTTGTGTATGTCTTTGACACTAGCATGACATGATAGTGTTCCATGCACTCGAACTTACTTTTCATACTTAAACACTATCCCTCTCATGCAAACTTAACCCTAGTCAAACCTCAAGTAGCTAAAAATGGACAAAAAGTGTTTAAAAGAACAAAACTTAATGGAAATGAACAAGAGATTAAGGAGGATTACAACATTAGTAAAGGAGCATAAGCACAACAGAATACACACCTCTTAGGACTCCATGACTACATCAAACCATCAAATCCACCATTCTAGTCATCCTTAAAATCTATTGTTGCACACACCACAATCTCTCTCATGCACCTAGGGTTCACACATCCAAAACTACACAAGTCTTGAGTTGAGTTAGACCTAAGATCTAATGAGGCAGATCTCAAAATTAACCCTCAAGCACTCCTTTTTCTCCTTTAGTTATAGTTTATAGATTTATCCCCAAAGGTTGCAAAGGACACTTCCATGCACTAGAGGACGCTATTGTAAATTTCAAAACAATATCAACTACTACATTTCTAGAACTCAATTTTAGTCAACCAGATCCTCCTCCTATCAGCTTCCCAACCTTTTGTCGCTTATACAACCTTTGAATCATACACGATTTGTCTATCCCTACCCTCTTTTCAATTTTCCTAGCTTAACATAAACTTGTACAACTTCAATTCCTTGCTTATTTGTCTAAATGAAAAATTTAATTGTTTAATCCTTTGCTCATTGTTTTGTATTAGGTATTATATAAATAAGCAAACTAGTATGTTGTTTTATCATGATTCAATTGTGCAGTTTTTGAGTCAAACTCATTGACCCGTATTTTATGAGTAGTGGTTGACATGATCCATCTGTCATAAACACGAATGGTCTAGTAGCACTCATAGCATCTAAATAATACTCGCAAAGGTTAAGTATTGAAACTTACCAAAAGAGAACCATCCTAATAATATTAGAACTTAGAATGCATTTAAGTATAAATTTTTCCCAAAAACAAGAGACTAGTAATTAAAAATAAGAAGAATGAGGAAGCTTTATTTTTAGTTACTTGGGTGCACTAATAATTAAGATTCTTTAACAAAGAACGAGATTTGATGCAATCTAAGTCATATTCAAGCAAATTATAGTGTTCACACCTTGAAGACCACACACGGTGTACTTTTCTCTGTTTACATTACCACCGCCGCTTCGCCATTTGTGCACACTTCTACATCCAAAGTGAAGCGGGACATTTATCCTCATTTCTTATTTTTAGTTTTGGTTGGACATCTACTTTGATCGTCTGCCCACAAAAGTCCAACTTCACCTTTGATTGCGGATAACGAAAATAGTCCATACAATCAACAGATAACAACATCTGACAGCGTCTGGCAATTAATTAATATATTCGTGTTTGGCAAGGCAATGCAGTGCTCTCTTTTGCGAAAGCAAACCATGACCCACCACCTCTTCCCAAATTAACACCCTTTTCTCTCATCTTCAACGCAAACCCAACTTCCTTTCACACCACGATCCCCTTCTTCTGTTAACAGACGCCATGAAAAGTCCAGCAAAGGGAAGGAAGGTATTTCACGTTTTACTATAAACCAACATGATTTCCTGAATCAAGCATTCGGTGTGGACAAGAAGTATTAAAAGTAAAGAAAGGTTGTACTTGATTCAAACTGAAATAGACCACGGTCGGAGCCTTCATATGACCGGTTTTTTATTCAGACGGATATTTTGGTCAACCGCCGGTTACGGCACGTTCACGCTGTTTAAGTCAACACGAAAAAAAGAAAAAAAATGAGTGACAAATGGCTCTTATTTTAAGATTATAATTTATAGTCAAGTGTGGACGGTGGCGCCGTGGCGGACGGCCGGTCGTCAGACTGGGTAGGTGGCCCGGCCTACGTTTCTTTGCTTGTTTTCTTTTCTTTTCTTTGCCAGAACCGTAAAAACAATCATTCACTTATTATACGCCGTAAGCCTGTCTGTCCCAATATATGCAGAGCAGTCTGAAGCAATAACCGTTTTATAAATTTTACTTGGGCGGGAAAATCAGAGTGTCCCCAAACCTAGCTAGTAAGTAGGTCAATCTGTCTTCCTGCCAGCTAGAAAAGCACGGTAAGTAGATTTATTTTGCATTTATGTGAATTTTATAGGCAATAAGGTAGGAACCACAATTTTTTTTTCTCCAAATGATTCATACCTACTTGACAAGCTTGTAAAAAGTTGCCACACATTTCCCAATATTGAAGGATCCTGGACCTATACTGCCAAGGTGTTGCAATCTTTCCCTCGATAGAAAACCTTGGTACTTGCAATTACATCAATGGTGCAAATTTTTCATCGATGTATTGCATATTTTATTTTGAACAATGTTATATATTATCGATGTATTGCATATTTTATTTTGAACAATGTTATATATTATCGATGTATTGCTTAGTTTGTTAAGAGAACCTAGTTGATTCTTTTGTATCCTAGGTTGAACAATCACTACAAACTTATAATCTTATCATTTTGAATTAAAAAATAAATAGATATGTTGATCTCACATCCTTTGAAATGGGGTTGCGATATATTGAGTGTTGATAAAGGTGTGACTACTAAGTGATCATTTTGATAGATAGATGTGGAGGGGTTGTCCTAATGATCTCTAATCAAAATGAACTTTAGGAGTGATGTCCTTTTGTACATGTTCTAGGTGTAGAATTTGAAAGTTTTGGCATGGGAGTTAGTGAGTAACAACTAGTTTGACTAACTTAGTATGGGGCCATAATTAATGTTGAAAATGGATAAAGTGGGTCAAAACTGCACTTATGGTTTTGACTTCAATTAATCCTCCACCTATAGTTTTGACTTGGGACAATATCACACGTGTAGTTTTTACCCTGACAAAGGAAGTTGTGGTTAGAGAGATACAATTATTTTGAATAGGGATAAGATGTTGTTCCTAAGTGTAAATTTGAGTTTGGGGTCAATGGGAGCACCAAATAAATCAAAATAATGTGTTATGGAAATATATTTAGGACACCCACACAAAGTGGTGTAAAATGAAGGGTAAAAGTGTTAGGATGCACTTTTCACCCTTACATTTTGCTTCCACTTTAGTGTGCATGTGAATCTACATGAGCGAGCATACCAAAGTAAAAAGAAAAAAACAAACATGATTAGAAATAGAATAATTGGGCAATTAACAAAAGTCAAGTTGTGAACTACACATAAACCTAAAAGTGTAATTAGTAATGATATTCCCCCCCTTGATTTTGTGTATTCCATGAAGGGGGATACACAATTCATGGAGTGCTAGAGAAAGATTAGATAAAAACTAACCATGATAACATGATATTGATTGTTTATAAATAAACATAAGCATAATAAACTAAGTGAATCATAAGTGTGATAAATTGAGCATGAAAATTTTGAGAAAATTAGAAATGCACACCTAAGGTACTTACTTGTGTGTGATAATTGTGGATGAAGATGGAAGAATAAATATGCCCCTACTTTTGCCCCCTAATTTGAGCAATCATGGATGCATGTAACCTATAAAATAAACAACCTTGACTCCCAAGGGACAAGATCAAGTGAAAATCATAAAAATGAACATTGCATTAAAACATAATATGTATTATACAATAAAGAGATAAGTGAGGAAATTTAATAAGTGAAGTCATCACCATCAAGCATGTTTATCTCAATGTGCCCAAGAGATGTATCATTAAAATCCATGCTATGTTGTATAAAGGATGATGTATGATCATGAAGTGTTTCTCTATGAACAAAAGTGTGAAATGAAGTAGAATTCTCTAACACATATGAGAAAATATACATAAGATCTATAAAGGATGAAAGATTAGACAAGAATTCAACAATCTTATGCATAGAACATGCATCATCATTTATTTGATAAAAGGAGGTAATACCATCAATGATAAAAGGATAAGAGTTACTAAAGTGTAAAAACAACTCATAATTCATGATATATGCATGAAGGGAATACCAAAATAATGATGAATCACTATTTAGAAAGGTTGCTCGAGGGTGTGTATCAAATAGGTATCAAGTAATGAAAGTCCAAACTCTAATCGATGGCAATGTCAATTAGATCTAAAAAGAAAGATACAAGCAATCATAGATAATAGATTTGAAACAATAATGTAGAAGGATTAAACCCTAAGGTCAAACCCTAGGGTGTGTAGGAAATGTTGGGTTTGCCATTTTATGTAAGAAAAAAATGACCCTACCTAAATATCTAGGGTAAATAAATAAGAATAAGAAATAATAATCAACTTACCCTAGATAAGATAGTTAGGGTTTATAAATATGAACCTAGTTAGATATGAAGCATAAATAAAATAGCTAAAATGAAAGTGTAGAAGTCGAAGAAGAGACTGAAAAGACTATGATAAAAGATTGTTACTTGATTTTTGAAACTAGATTTGAGATTAACAAACTAAGATGATTGTGCTTTGTGAAATCTATGACTGTGTGAACTTGGGTCAAATCACACTTGTAGTTCTAACTTGATATTTGTAGTTTTAAACTTCTTATGTAGTTTTGAACCCAAAGTTTGTAAAATTTTGGCATTTACAAAAAATATTTTCTTGTACCTGCACTTGTAAAGAGAAGAATTGGTGGCGTTGAAGAACATTGTTGGAACTTGCTATGTTAAGAGAGGAGGGTGACTAGCTTCCCACCTTTCACCTTAGTCAAGCCCCATTGATTGATTTAATGATTTTGTAGAAAGTTTGAGACACACTAAGTAGAAAATGCATCTGACTATGTAACACTAGGTGCTTGAGACTTTAATGCAATGAGATGAAATGGAATGAGTGTTAAAACGACCTAGTGCATGAACTAGGGTTTCGCTATTTGTTGATGTAATCGATGTGGTTGATGTAAAACACTAGTATTGACAGAGATGTGATTGTTGAGAGATGCTTTTGTTAGATAGATGCAAAGGGCTTGTCCTAATGATTTATCCATGATGAAAATGACCTAGGGATGATGTTCTTTATACATGTCTTAGGTACACAAATTAGAAATTTTGGTGTGGGAGTCGATGAATAATGGTTAGTTGAGAATAAGTTGACATGCAACCAAAATTAATTTTGAAAATAGATAAAGTGGGTCAAAATTGACCTGCATTTCTAACTCAAATCAATATTACACGTACAATTTTAAACATGATAGAGAAAACTCTGATTTGAGAGGTGAGATTTTTATGAGCAAAATCATTATTTTTGAGTTTAAAATTTTGTAAGTTAGTAAAAAATGTCATTTCAATCTTTTTTATCCAAAAGATGTGTTAAGATAATATACTTTTCACTTATGCAACTAGGTATGTGAACCATGGAAGGTAATCTTAAAAATTCCTGGAGGGCCATAGGTGGCCGGGAAATGGGTAATCGGGAGGGATCCAAGGAATATTCTTTGCTTATAATGCACTCAATTTCATCGTGATCGTCACGATATTGCGATGACGGGCCCACGGCAGAGTTAATATCGTTGTCTTTGCAGATGCCCAAAAGTCGTTTGGATATCACAGAAATAAAGCCCCTTTCGACACGTCACACACCCTTCAAACTAACGAGTAATTAATGACGGACGTTGATTGGCCCCCCAGACCCCAGACCCCAGACCGGAACCGGCCGAGTTTCATTTTTTCCTTCGCCTGACTTCGCTTGGCTCGGAAGCCTCCCGACACGTGGCAAAAACATTCGACGAGGAATACGACGTTGCAATGCGGATTCTACAGCCAAATAAGACAGGATTAGAGTCTATAAATTGTAGACGCGGACTTAGGGTTCACTGCCAGGTGGCAAGAGGAAGCCGATGTGGACAGGAAATAAAAATTTGACAGTTCCTCAAATTCGGGCTGTCCCATAATATGTAGTTGAGGGTGGGGTCCACCGCGTGCCAGGCGGTCAATTCAACATACACGTTGCCGGCGTAAATGTCTGGTTTTAGAAAGCCATTGTCTGGTTGCGTTGAGCATAAATGGCGGATGGAACTGCGCGGCCGGTTTTGTCAACAGACGAAGAAGAAAAACAAAAGGGAAGCATATGACTTTTCTACGCTGTCCAGCGCCGGCTGTTTTTATAATTGGCAAGTGGCGCTACTGACAGCCTGCTAGCGGTGCCCTCAAGGCGGGGTTGATTCCAACAAATAAATGCCCCCTGCTTATATCGCCCAACTTGTTTTTGCCTCATTAAAAGTTGCTCTCGGAATCATATTTTGTCTCCTCTATGAATGAATGAGTTTTAATAACGTCCATGACATCAAATAGTTTATTCACTGTTTATTCGCTGTCGATGATAAGATTAGGCCGGATTGAATTCGGTCTAAGTGGATGGAATAGATTCTAGAACCCTCTAGAAAATTTTGTCTTTATTTTAAGAGAATGTTTTAATGTAATTATATATGTATGAATGGTGTAATTTTGTGCAAAGTTAGACTCGTTCTCCTCACCTTTGTTTATGTCTATAGGGGAGAGGACCTAATACTTGAGTGGGGTCTAATAGTTGTGAATGCATTGAGAGATTAAAAGACCATGTATTTTAATACTATAACATTGACTTCAAAGTCCCTATTATTGACTATTGCTAACCATTATATGAAATAAATTTTATTAGAACAAGTTACACCCAAAAAATAACCAATTGTGTGATGCAGATTGGTGCACCAAAAAAACATGACTTTATACATAACTATTGCACTATTTTTTTTCTTTGTATTTTATGACACCTCAACAAAAGCATGCTGATGTGGCATCATATTTGATGATGTGGACCTAGAACCTTAAGTTTATGTAGTGAACTTGCCAAATAAGTTGCTATAAAAAAAATACTCATTTGAAATTGCCACACATGATTTTGAGAGGCTCGAAGTTAGGGTGCATGACCACTTAGTCATCTCCCCTATACACACATTCACATACATTTATCTACATCTTATCTCTATTTGCATATTTACCCACATTGATTACATTTATTGCATCCTCCATGCTTAGACACTCATTCCTTGCACAAACTTTACTAGTTCATTTCCATAGGTGCAAGATTGATCTTGTGTCCACAAATCAAACCCTCAAAATTTTCAAAATTTAAAATTAAAATTGGTCGACACCCACCCATTCCACTAGTCATTGTGAGCCAAGTAAACACACGTCTGTGCAAATTGTTGCTATGTCTTGGTATTTAATGGCATTCATTTCACATGCTCTCATATTCGAATATCCTCTCTTATCTTAAGGAGCAATCATTAAAAGAACATTTCGAATTGGTGCACCAAAAATAATCAAAATCTATATAGTCATCCTAGGATCATTTGCTCAATTGAAGTGTGTTGTTTTGGATCATTAGTATGATTGTAAAGTTGCTCTTTTTCTAGGAGTTGATGTAGGAGAACTTGTACCCTCGCAAATTCAATCTAACCCTCTAAAGGTATTCATAAATACTACTAGTTTAGATAGTAGAGTAGACAAAGGAAAAATTAGTGAATCAAAGAGCATGAGTGCAAAACCAATAAGATTAGATTTGTGTGGTAAAGGACAAATTCGTGGACATGGAAGTGACCTAGAGGCATAGACTTGACTTAGACAAGGCCTTGCATAGAATCTAAGGTGACTCATAGATAAGAAGGTCCTATTTCCAGTCTCGAGATAGTTCAAGTTCCAGAATCGTCATTAATGTCATTCACCTTTGATCATCAAACTAAGTATCCCTATCTATTGCATTTAATTTCCTAACTTAACATTAAATTACTAAATTATCCACTCCCACAACTCTCAATTATTAATCTAGGATAATTTATGCTTAGGTGTATGCATTCTTATTTGTTTAGCCTAGATTAAGAATAAATATCTTTACTCTACAACCCTATATTTGCTACTTTTAATAATATTTTAAAAACTAAAATGACTTTGTCATCTCTTATCTGAATAAAAACTAGAATAAAATAAAATGTTGGTGATATTAATATCTTTTGTTTAAATAAAAAGTGGAATTTTTAGGTAAGTAGTGTTTTTTAGTGTGTCAAATTATGTGATGATTTATAGGGATTCAACTGTATAGTTTTGAGTCAAATTTCTTTCTTATAGTTTTGTGTCAAATCATTCGGAAGAACCCATCTCATGACCATGAAATATAAGTTAATGAAGAAAAGAACTTAATTTTTTATCAACCTATACTTCATAAGTTATTATTCGTAAGAATTTGCCATATGAAGATGCAAAAATAACTTTTGATGGTGCATCTAAAAGCAACATAGGAGATGTAGGGGTAGAATATGTTATACACAATTCAGTTGGAGATATGCTAGTGGAAAGATCAAATCATCTTGATAAGAAAAACAACAATGAAGCATAATTGGAAGCTCTCTTAGCAAGCATAAAGACAACATATATGGTGGGTTTTAGGAGAATAAAGATAGAAGGAGACTCCAAAATTCTGGTGCAAGTAATAAATAAGAAATATTGTCTCAATTGGAGACTTAGAGGGATCTTAGAAGAAATATTGAAGTGGATAGATAAATTTGAAAAGTCTACTTAAGGCTAGGTTTTGAAAACAACTATGGGGTCTTCTAATATACCCAAAGGTATGAGAAGGTCAAGGCTATGTACAAAGGATGTCTAAGGCCTAAGTATTGGAGTTTAATCCCTCCTCACTTAACTAGACTCTTTATAGGGAATCTTGCTTAGCCAAAATTGATGCTCTTCTATGGATATTTGAAAACACCCAACATAGGGGTTATAGCCTAAAAATTATAAAAAACTACTTACAAGGGTAAACAAAATAGGCAAATCTTGGGCAAGATATATAGATGTACTAAGCAAATAAGTAGATGAAGCATACACCATTGAAGGAGAGATGAATTAAAATACTTGAGATTTAAATTTAAAAATAGAATTGAAAAACATGTCTTCTTTATTTTTCCAATATTTTCAAATCCTTTATTCATTTAGCTCATTGCCTTTTTTTTTGTTGAACATGAATGCATATAGCTTTGGGCCATTTCATTCTATCAAACAATGTTATCCTCTTGTTCCTTCATATTCTAGCTATGGAAGCCTTTAGATATCTTCTTGCTTGTAAAGCAATGCAAGGTTTGGTAAAGGGATTTCTCTCCCTAATTTTGATAGCTAGTTGTTGAAGGCACACTTTGCTAATGATTCCTTTCTCACTTTGATCGAGATTGAAATGTCCTTTAATGAAGTCACAACTTGTCTCAAAACTTTATACAAAGCTTTAGCTTAAGCTTACATTGGAATAAGACCTAATGCTATAGGTAGAGTATATTTCTTATTCTTATTTGGATTGAGAAATACTTCTAGATATAGTTAAGAAAAAGAGATGTTTAATTTTCTTGCATTTTGTTTCCCTTTAAGATTTTTCCTTCCATGCTTTGATAATTATGTGCTACAATGTGTGGAGAAAAAGATTGCATACTATATCACCAAGCCTCTCTCATTGGCTAGTAAGTTTCAAATTTGTAGCAAAATCCTCAAGTCGTGTTCTCATGTTTACTATTCCTTATGTTGTGCTCCATACAAATCATCTTATGACAAGCTCACCAAATTATTGTGTGACTTCCTTTGGGCCAATGTCAAGCAAATATGAGGTTTTTACAAAGTTGCCTAGAATATTTGATGCTTACTTCATGACAAAGGAGTAACAAACATCATTGATGTCCATGGATAGAGCATTTCACTTTGTCTTAAATGGGTTGTTCATGTCATTGAAGGCTTAAAGGCTTGGAAAATTCTTCCAAGGCATTGCATTTTGATTGGTATGCCTTATGCAAAAAAAACTTGAAAGGGGTTGGTTTCCAGATCATCCTCATCACCTTGGCCCCAGTTAAAATTAAAGGTTCTTTTGTTGCTTACAATATTTGGAAGGCCTTTAAGTTAGTTAAAGTATTCCTCAAGTGGGTTGGCAATGGTTTTAGGATTGGACTTTCTTTTAACAATCACTATCTCTTGTGGTTCCCTTTGTCAACAATTCTAGCATGCAAAGCTAGTTGAGATTCTTGATTAAAGATCTTAGGCTATTTAGAAAAGATACGTGTATGATTTAGGATCTAGTTTATTACAAAGACTAGACTCCTTGGCTTGTCCTTTGAAGGAAATTCAAGCTCACTAGTTCTTATTTGCCTTCAATTCTTCATACAAGTAACTTTTACTTGATGTTATGTTGCATTGGTTGGACCTTCAACTACCTTTTGCTTGGTTGAAGGATTCGTGATAGAATTGTGATACTATTTTTAAAAATTACACTCTTGGGCTTCTTAGCCTTTTTTCCTTAGTTATCCAAAAATTAAACCACTAGTGGAGCTTGAATTCTTCTCCCCAAATATGTCTTTGTCAACTAAAAGAATACAACATGCTAGGTTCGAGCCTAAAATTACTCATGTTCTTAGGTGTCTGGTTTATGTTTACCAAGGATTGCCTCTAGGTGAAAAACTTCTACATAGGAATTTCTCATCCAAATTGTCTCACCTATAATAGACTTGAGACTTTCAAGCATCTTTTCTAGACTTTCCCGTGGGACTAGAGTGCTTAGAATTGAATACATGACCTTTTCTCACCCTTTCATCCTTGATCTTTTTCTTGGAGGCTTGTGTTGACAATAAAATATAAGCCCAAGGTTTAGATTATTTATTTCAGAGAAATTAACCCTAGGATGATGCTATAAGAATATTCTACAATAAGTTTATATACCTATGAACCACTTTTTATTGTAGAATTTAAAAAACACTTTTAAGGATAATGTTTAATTAATACAAAGCATTAAAATATTTCTAATTAAAAAAATCACATAAATTTATAAAATGAAATTCTAAAAAAATGTGTGCCAATTTTAAACTATTTACATTTGGCATACTAGCATGTTCAAAAATGACCCCACAACAACCAAAATATCTATCCAACATGATGAATGCATTTTTATAAAAATAATAATTAATACATTAAATCCCTTTCTAATTTTAATTAATTATTATTTTTAAAAAATTGCATCCAGCATGCAGTATAGACGGTGGCCACGCCCGCCATCACAGCCGCTGCCCATATATATTAAAACCTATTTTGATGGCGTTGAGCATAAATAACGCATAAAACTGCGCTGCAATGTCTTTGGTCAATAGTTATTTGTGGTATATTCACAAACTCCAGTTTTCAGTCAACACGAAAGAAAAAACAAAAACAAAAATGAGGCCCTGCCATTTTAATATTTGGATGAGCGCTGTAAGTTCCGTAATATGAAACACGCACAGAATATCCCAAGCATTTATCGTGAACAATGCACGCTAAATTACGAAAGCATTTTTTTAACAACACTGCCCGTCAAATGTTAAGAGATATCAAATTTATTATTATTAATTTATATTTATATTATTCACTTAAGCATCCTTGATATTTTTTTGTTCAATTGTGGGTCTGTTTTTATTAGCTTTGCATAATTCAACGTTATATTTTTATAATTATTATATCTGTATAATTTGTGATAGTGATGAGAATAAAAGGAGTATTTTGTATCTAGGTATTTTTGCATTGTGAGTTCGTAATTTTTTTTTTTTTTTTTTCATATAAATTTAAGGTTTTTAATACATTCATTTATTATGACAATTAATAGTTTGTAATTATATTTATTAGAGATGTCTCAACATAGATTTAGAATCTTTTGAATTTGTTCTACAACTTCTTATTTCAACCTTCACCTTCAAATACTAGAATATTTGATCTCCTAAACATCATATGACTTTTTCTATCTATTGTCTTCATTTTAAGAATCAATCACCCATTCTCCATCACTCCTCACACCTTTCATGCTTTGTATACTCTTTTTAATGTTGCATATTTTTTTTTTATAAATTTACAATCATACTATCCTTTTATTTAAGATTTTTACCATAAAACATGATCCACAGTTTCCAAAGCTCTACATATTAGACTATGGTTTTGACCCTCAAATTTAGACTCAATTCAAAAAATTGAAACCATGATCTAAAAGTAATTTGATGTTAAAAAATGTAGGTAAGAATTAAAAAACAAATCTTTGGGAGAATATGATGAATTAAAATAACATCTACTCAACTTGGTTTAAAATTATTGAATTGTGTTGAGTTAATTTTTTTTGAGGGAATTTAAACATAATAGTAATAAATTAGAAATAAAAAGTCATTTAAGTTTTGATTTTTCAAAATTTTAACTTAAACTTTTTTCTTGTGAAAAACTAACAAAGTAGACTCAAAGATCCATAAATATGATTATTTGATAAAATGTGTGTCTCCAAAAAAATTTGGAAAAATTGTTTTGGGAACAAAGATCCATAATATTCAATAGAAAGATCTTTTATAAAATACAAGGAGTTGGTTCACACATTGCTGGTTATATTTTGAAAATAAGGTAAAGGATCAGTGATGTGTCTTTGATTTAGAGTTTATATAAAATTTAAGCTCATTATTTTATCTTCACCCAATAAATAGTTACTTCCTTTTAATTTACCTATAGAATGGTCATGGTTGTGGGAATACAAATATAGGCAAAATATGATATGTTGATCTGTTATATAATTCAAGCTCCTTGTGAGTAACTTTTATATTAGGGTAATACGATCTATTGATATATAAAACAATGATCTATTGTTGTGTTTGAGTTTATGAAAAAAATTGAATAATATAGAAATTATTATACAATCCAATTTGCAAATTTGTTACTATGCCAAGGTGCATCCTTAATCTATGGAAACATAATGACTTTAGCAGACAAAGGAAAAGAACTAATTGAATGAACATGATGTAGATCTATGTGACCTTTGTAATGAAATATATTGTGTAATAGGTTCAACAAGATCATGAAATATGCTTAGATTCACTTATTACCAAATATAAATGAGATTATTTTATAATTTGTTAAAGGGTTATGAATTTTTACTTCAACCTTTGATGTGATAACCCACTAGAAAAAGTTGTGTCGATTCAATTTATTTAGTTCTTAGGAATATGCTACAAGATAATGAAGATGTGTAGTTTAGGAAGTCTTAAATCCCTTTTTGGAATGGAAAACATTAGAAAATGCAACATATAATTGGTACTTACCCATAAGTTTTAGAAGGTTTCTATGAAATATTGATAACTTGTACACATAAATCTTTTTAATTAGAATATTTTTTAATGGAAAGGAATATTTCTATCATTAAAGGGTGAGTGCACCGAATTGGGGGACAAAAAGATGCCAAATTAGTAATTTTGCAATAATGCGATCACGTTGTTGGTTTTTTCCCAAACTGGATGCTTACTCCCAGATTTCCCTACAAGGTAGCCATCAATGATCAACAGGTCTCTGGGCCAAGGGCCAACAATATAGGAGATAGACTCTATTTTTATCTCCTCTTCTTCTTCAGGCTCTACAAAACCTAGGGGGGTATTCCCTACTCAACATCCATGAGAATATGCATACAAAGGCTGGGATGCTGACATGAAGCAGATAAGTTCTCCTGTAAGTAGACCAAAACTGCAAGATAAGAGCAAAGGGGCTAGCTTTGGGCCTATTTTCAGTTGTAGACAGAGGACTTGGGATCCTAAAACTAATTCTACTGTCCTAATGGTTGTTTTGGAGTTTGATTTTGATTTTGTATTTGGATGCAGAGCTGGACCTGGTGTATAACCTCAACACAAAGCTAGATTGGTGCCTATCCAGGGCTTGGAGTCAGTAGCCATACACCTGTGAATGGTCAGGATGAACAACTAAAACTGGATTTCAAGGGGATTTATGTGATATGTGCCTTACAAATATCTCCCAATACAGAGTGTTAAGCTATCTATACTTATGGCATCCCTATTGCAGTATATCCTTCCTAATATTCAATCTGAAAACAATTTAATCTACCCCTTGAGCAGAAGTTAAAAGATCAAACATTCAATACAGAAATTTTGTATTCTAGAAAACTAGACACCCCTTAGATATCTAGACTCAAAAGGACACATACAACATTGGAGACAGAATTAACAAAACACATGTAAAACAACATTACTCATATAAGATTAATCATGAAATCAGTAGATTCATGCAAGAAACATACAACAGGAGATACATAAACTCACAAGGCTTCCTGCACAGAGCAAACCAAAACCAGTCGTATTGTATTACAAAGCCAAAAATGTCCAACTTTCAACAACCAAAATGAGTAGCATCAACTGCTTTTTATAGCAGGACTATGTACTGAATGAATTAATTACAAGGGAGGCCAAAAATCCCGCCAGATACACAGTATCAGAAAAATGGCGCTCAAAATTGAATGTGGTAGAGGGACCAAGAGGAAGGAGCAAGTGAACTCGGGAGATGTGCCGCCGTTCAAGGACATTCCTCATCAATCAGGTGGTTGAATCTGTCAACTCGACCCATACTGCTCTGCACGATACACCATTACTGCTTCACCTACTCGCAGCGAACGGACAATGCAGGAACTGCGCCCTTAACACCTTCCCGCCAAAACATATTTCATTGAAAATTCAAAATATGCAGGAAGAATAGTCCCACATGCATCCCACAGAGACCACTTTATCAATTTAAAAGCAGGGTCGCATGTAAACTAAGTGTCAAGCGCTTTTGCCCTGCTCGACCCATAAACCTTCGCCCAAAGCCCATCGCCATGACTCCTGTCGATACCACCTCCTTCGGCCAAAGATAGACCATCGAGCTAGCATGAAACTCCTTCGCCGACACCTTCGGTCACACCGATGAACACTTGAGAAACATTAGAAACACTTTGGGACTCTCGCAGAGGTAGACAGATGGCGAGCTTCACGCTCTCTTTGAAACACACAAAGAAACTTCCCTGAAATTCACGTGGAAGCAGCCATGTGGCACCTTCTGCGGCCTCTTGAAACTCAAAGAAACTTTATAGAAACTTCGGCGGAAGCGACCACATGTCGAGACCCGCGATACTGAAACTTGAGTTACATAAAGAAACGGGGCCCATAACCTCCCGCTCATCCCTTGAAGCAAAAAGAAACAACACGGAGGCCGACACGTGTCAGCTCCTGCAGCAACCACAAGGGACAGATGGCGCATTCTACGCACCTGTTGCAACATATAGAGAATGCCCCCGCTCGTGACACTTGGCGCCTTCCACCACTTTGAAACTTTATAAAAGGGGCTCCTGAAACTTCAAGCGGAGGCTGCCACTTGGCAACATCCGCAGTAGCAACTGCTTTACTGGGACCCACTTCGCTCCGTCTGCCAAGCATTGAAATATGATAGAAACTATGCAGAGGCCGACACATGTCAGCTTCCGCAGTAACCTCAAGGGGCACATGGCATCTTCCGCCCCAACTTAGAAACTCAGAAGAAACTTTTTGAAACATGGGCGAAGTCTGACACTTGGCATTGTCTGTGGGGCTCTGAGTTACTTTATTGGGACCCACCCCCACATCTTCACTTAGCACCGGAACAAATATGAAACATTACGCAGGAGCCGACACTTGGCAAGCTCCGCGCAGCCACCACTAAAGACACATGGCGCCTCCCGCGCGCACATAGAAACTTATTGGGAGTGTCTCGGCTAACGACACGTGGCGTCTTCTGCGGGGAGCAGCTTGAAACATAATAGAAACACACAAAGGGTCCTCGAAGCACCGGCGGAGACCGACACTTGGCAAGCTCCGCGTTGCCACCACTAAAGAAATACTTAAAGGGTCCTTCGGGTGCCTCCACATGGTGCCTTTCGTGGCACTGGCATAATTAGACCCTCCTAGTCACACTTAGAAACAATCACAGACACTGAAAATTGTGACCCGATATGCATTTTTTATGCATTTGACCCAATTTTTTATCAATTTTCATGGGCCGATGGAGATTTTTGACCCGCACTGTATATTTTGACCCTGAGCATAAAAGGTGAGATGCATTTTTTATAATTGCAGGGACCAAAACATTAGAACCTTTTTGGATTTTTAGGGAAGAGACCTGACTCAAAACCCCATACATAAATTATTACTAACAGTGGCTCCGATTGGGGACGCATGCCTCTTGTAGGCATGGCGAGAACCTCAGATCTCTGGGATGCAGACCAGTCCCTTATTCATTGGGCACAGAGTCAAATACTGCACCGACCTGCATCAACAAACACACTTGATGGCCTAAGGCCACCAAGAAAAGAAAAACCTGTATCTCCCTTTATCAAACACCTTGTTTTCATCTGCATTCACTGGATCAAGCCTGGAGATATTGTCATGACTTACCCACAAATAAACCTTGCCATCTGCATATTTAACCCTCTGATTTAACTTGTCACTATTACCCTTGTGCAGACAACCTTCAGCATCCTGTAACAAGTGGATGCAGTGTTCATCAAGCAATGCATACTCAAATGAAAAATAACACATGTTCTCATCAGTATCATCATCATTCATTGCAACATGATCTCCTAGCTGGACTGAAAATAGGAAACACTCAGAGTCCACCACACAGCTAGGAAGATCAAGGCTCATTGTATCATATGCTAGCACATCAAAAGAAAATCTTTCAAAATCATAGTTGTGCACATCTTGCACACAACCATCAACAACACCAAACTGGAAAAGCTCAGGCTCTGACACCTCTTTACAATCAGGCACATTTTTACAATCACTTACCTGATGTATGTGGGTTTCTCTTTCATCAGGATAAGAAACAGAATCCAAGTCAAAAACAATGTCTAGATCCTCACCATACTCAGATAGATCCTCATCACCATACGTGTCAAAAATGGGTGAACCAGGTGTCTCAGCCTCATTATGGTATGCCATTGGTTCATGGGCAGTAGAACATGCATCTTCACCATCAATGGATTCTCTTTGTGGAGGAGTATTAGCCTGTGTGCTTATTTCTTCTCTATCCTGAGCACAATACTCACAATTATCTCCACAAATCCGTTCAAAAAGTTGCTCATTGCTATCCACAACCCCAACATTATTTTCATGGCTAGGTGCCTCAACATTGCAATGGGAGTCCTCACTGATCCTTTTACTGGCATCCTCAACATCTACTTTTTCATTTTCACATGATGCCATGATCACTTGGTCATTTGCAGCTTCACAACCATTATTCACACCAAAACCTGGGGATAGGGATTTCTGCAGGTGCTCATTTCTCATTTCTTCTACATTTTCTAAAAATTTGTATACCATCTACATACTTGTCACCTTGAAATCCTTCAGTAGTGCACTAGAGCCCTCCTCAAAAGCTTCAAAAAATATACCAACATAGGCTGAAATATCAGGTCTGAAACTTTCAGGGACTTGTGAAAGGGCTAGTGCAAACCTATGACTGAAAGCAACACATGGCTCTTCATCTTGTTTTTTGATTTTCATTAATTCTGCAACAAGATCAGCAGGTTCTTTTGCAAATTCTTCTTTGAAACAGTCAGCAAGCTCATCCCAACAGGCAAAGGATCTCTTTGGAAAGCTCAAATACCAATCTTTTGCTTTTGCATCAAAGGATCTAACAAAAAATCTCATCCACGTAGCCTCATCTCTGAATGAATGTGTATCCATGAACTCATGAAAATTTTGGATATGTGCACTCCCATCACAAACACTGTGACCACTAAATCTAGGCATCTGACTGTACATCCTAGCAAGCATACTTTTAACTTTATAATCAACCCATGACAGATCTAATTGGTCATACAAAGGATCAAAAGGGCTGACAAGAGGTTTAGCTTTTTGACTAGCAGACACAACAGTATTATCACTATTTAACTGAGCCTGCCTAGCCTCTAAGAATATCAACCTATTTTTTAACTCTTCTATTCTTTTATTCAACATATCATCCCCCTTTTGACTAAGTATGGGTGAATACATGTTTGGATTCATAAAATTTTCCATCTTGGACATCCTATGATTGCCTAAGACCTAAGGTTTCCCCTGGCATCTAACTTATGCAGTAAACAACAACTATAAAGGGGAAGAAGTTAGGTACCTTTTCTCATCTAGATGCAGAAATATGAACATCTTTGTCACATCACATACATCTATCTTTCATGTGCATTAAGATCTTTTTTGCAGAGTTGCCACCTCTCCAGAGAGGACAAAATTTTCAATAGTTGAAAGCTACTTTTCTAGGTTCATTCCACTAGCAGAGCCAGGCAAAACTTCACCAGAGGCTGTAAGATATCACTTTTTCTGTTCACTCCCCAGCAGAGTCACCAAAATCTGTTGGTGACTCGGATGGGTCACAAATCTATTCTTTTTTCATCAACTCCCCAGTAGAGTTGCCAATTTCTGTTGGTTTTTTCCTAGACTAGATGCTTACTCCCAGATTTCCCTACAAGGTAGCCATCAATGATCAACAAGATCTCTGGGCCAGGGGCCAATAGTATAGGAGATAGACTCTATTTTTATCTCCTCTTCTTCTTCAAGCTCTACAAAACCTAGGGGGCTATTCCCTACTCAACATCCATGAGAATATGCATACAAAGGCTGGGATGCTGACATGAAGTAGGTAAGTCCTCCTATAAGTAGACCAAAACTGCAAGATAAGAGCAAAGGGGCTAGCTTTGGGCCTATTTTCAGTTGTAGATAGAGGACTTGGGATCCTAAAACTAATTCTACAGTCCTAATGGTTGTTTTGGAGTTTGATTTTGATTTTGTGTTTGGATGCAGAGCTGGACCTGGTGTATAACCTCAACACAGAGCTATATTGGTGCCTATCCAGGGCTTGGAGTCAGTAGCCATACACCTATGAATGGTCAGGATGAACAACTAAAACTAGATTTGAAGTGGATTTATGTGATATCTGCCTTACAAATATCTCCCAATACAGAGTGTTAAGCTATCTATACTTATGGCATCCCTATTGCAGTATATCCTTCCCAATATTCAATCTAAAAACAATTTAATCTACCCCTTGAGCAGAAGTTAAAAGATCAAACATTCAATACAGGAATTCTGTATTCTAGAAAACCAGACACCCCTTAGATATCTAGACTCAGAAGGACACATGCAACACTAGAGACAGAATTAACAAAGCACATGCAAAACAACATTACTCATATAAGATTAATCATGAAATCAGTAGATTCATGCAAGAAACATACAACAGGAGATACATAAACTCACAAGGCTTCCTATATAGAGCAAACCAAAACCAGTCATATTGTATTACAGAGCCAAAAATGTCCAACTTTCAACAACCAAAATGAGTAGCATTAACTGCTTTTTATAGCAGGACTATGTACTGAACGAATTAATTACAAGGGAGGCCAAAAATCCCGCCAGATACACAGTATCAGAAAAATGGTGCTCAAAATTGAATGCGGCAAAGGGACCAAGAGGAAGGAGCAGGTGAACTCGGGAGATGCGCCGCCGCTCAGGGACATTCCTCATCAATCGGGTGGTTGAATCTGTCAACTCGACCCATACCGCTCTACACGATACACCATTACTGCTTCACCTACCTGCAGCGAATGGACAACGCAGGAACTGCGCCCTTAACACCTTCCTGCCAAAACATATTTCATTGAAAATTTAAAATATGCAGGAAGAATAGTCCCACATGCATCCCACAGAGACCACTTTATCAATTTAAAAGCAGGGTCACATGTAAACTAAGTGTCGAGCGCTTTTGCCCCGCTCGACCCATAAACCTTCGCCCAAAGCCCATCGCCATGACTCCTGCCGATACCACCTCCTTCGGCCAGAGATAGACCATTGGGCTAGCATGAAACTCCTTCGCCGACACCTTCGGTCGCACCGATGAACACTTGAGAAACATTAGAAACACTTTGGAACTCTCGCAGAGGCAGACAGATGGCGGGCTTCGCACTCTCTTCGAAACACACAAAGAAACTTCCCTGAAACTCCCGTGGAAGCAGCCACGTGGCATCTTCCGCGGCCTCTTGAAACTCAAAGAAACTTTATAGAAACTTCAGCGGAAGCGGCCACGTGTCGAGACCCGCGATACTGAAACTTGAGTTACATAAAGAAACGGGGCCCCCAACCTCCCACTCATCCCTTGAAGGAAAAAGAAACAATGCGGAGGCCGACACATGTCGGCTCTTGCAGTAACCACAAGGGACAGATGGCACATTCTACGCGCTTGTTGCAACATATAGAGAATGCCCCTGCTCGTGACACTTGGCGCCTTCTACCACTTTGAAACTTTATAAAAGGGGCTCCTGAAACTTCAAGCGGAGGTTGCCACTTGGCAACATCCGCAGTAGCAACTGCTTTACTGGGACCCACTTCACTCCATCTGCCAAGCATTGAACATGATAGAAACTATGCAAAGGCCGACACATGTCGGCTTTCGCAGTAACCACAAGGGGCACGTGGCATCTTCCACCCCAACTTAGAAACTTAGAAGAAACTTTTTGAAACATGGGTGGAGTCCGACACTTGGGATTGTCCATGGGGCTCTGAGTTACATTACTGGGACCCACCCCCGCGTCTTCGCTTAGCACCGAAATAAATATGAAACATTACGCAGGGGTTGACACTTGGCAAGCTTCGCGCAGCCACCGCTAAAGACACATGGCGCCTCCCGCATGCACATAGAAACTTATTGGGAGTGTCTCGGCTGACGATACGTGGCGTCTTCTGCGGGGAGTAGCTTGAAACATAATAGAAACACACAAAGGGTCCTCGAAGCACCGGTAGAGACTGACACTTGGCAAGCTTCGCGTTGCCACCACTAAAGAAATACTTAAAGGGTCCTTCGGGTGCCTCCATGTGGTGCCTTCCGTGGCACTGGCACAATTAGACCCTCCCAGTCACACTTAGAAACAATCACAGACACTGAAAACTGTGACCTGATATGCATTTTTTATGCATTTGACCCATTTTTTATCTATTTTCAGGGGCCGATGGAGATTTCTGACCCGCCACTGTATATTTTGACACTAAGCATAAAAGGTGAGATGCATTTTTGATAATTGCAGGGACCAAAACATTAGAACCTTTTTGGATTTTTAGGGAAGAGACCTGACTCAAAACCCCATACATAAATTATTACTAATAGTGGCTCTGATTAGGGACGCATGCCTCTTGCAGGCATGGCGAGAACCTCAGATCTCTGGGATGCAAACCAGTCCCTTATTCATTGGGCACAGAGTCAAATACTGCATCGACCTGCATCAACAAACACACTTGATGGCCTAAGGCCACCAAGAAAAGAAAAACCTGTATCTCCCTTTATCAAACACCTTGTTTTCATCTGCATTCACTGGATCAAGCCTGGAGATACTGTCATGACTTACCCACAAATAAACCTTGTCATCTGCATATTTAACCCTGTGATTTAGCTTGTCACTGTTACCCCTGTGCAGACAACCTTCAGCATCCTGTAACAAGTGGATGCAGTGTTCATCAAGCAATGCATACTCAAATAAAAAATAACACATGTTCTCATCAGTATCATCATCATGCATTGCAACATGATCTCCTAGCTGGACTGAAAATAGGAAACACTTAGAGTCCACCACACAACTAGGAAGATCAAGGCTCATTGTATCATATGCTGGCACATCAAAAGAAAAGATTTCAAAATCATAGTTGTGCACATCTTACACACAACAATCAGTAGCACCAAACTAGAAAAGCTCAGGCTCTGACACCTCTTTACAATCAGGCACATTTATACAATCACTTACCTGATTTATGTGGGTTTCTCTTTCATCAGGATAAGAAACAAAATCCAAGTCAAAAACAATGTCTAGATCCTCACCATACTCAGATAGATCCTCATCACCATACGTGTTAAAATGGGTGAACCAGGTGTCTTAGCCTCATTATGGTATGCCATTGGTTCATGGGCAGCAGAACATGCATCTTCACCATCAATGGATTCTCTTTGTGGAGGAGTATCAGCCTGTGTGCTTATTTCTTCTCTATCCTGAGCACAATACTCACAATTATCTCCACAAATCCATTCAAAAAGTTGCTCATTGCTGTCCACAACCCCAACATTATTTTTATGGCCAGGTGCCTCAACATTGCAATGGGAGTCCTCACTGATCCTTTCACTGGCATCCTCAACATCTACTTTTTCATTTTCACATGATGCCATGATCACTTGGTCATTTGCAGCTTCACAACCATTATTCACACCAAAACCTGGGGACAGGGATTTTTGCAGGTGCTCATTTCTCATTTCTTCTACATTTTCTAAAAATTTGTATGCCATCTACATACTTGTCACCTTGAAATCCTTTAGTAGTGCACTAGAGCCCTCCTCAAAAGCTTCAAAAAATATGCCAACACAGGTTGAAATATCAGGTCTGAAACTTTCAGGGACTTGTGAAAGGGCTAGTGCAAACCTATGACTGAAAGCAACACATGGCTCTTCATCTTGTTTTTTGATTTTCATTAATTTTGCAACAAGATCAGCAGGTTCTTTTGCAAATTCTTCTTTGAAACAGTCAGCAAGCTCATCCCAATAGGCAAAGGATCTCTTTGGAAAGCTCAAATACCAATCTTTTGCTTTTGCATCAAAGGATCTAACAAAAAATCTCATCCACATATCCTCATCTCTGAATGAATGTGTATCCATGAACTCATGAAAATTTTGGATATGTGCACTCCCATCACAAACATTGTGACCACTAAATCTAGGCATCTAACTGTACATCCTAGCAGGCATACTTTTAACTTTATAATCAACCAATGACAGATCTAATTGGTCATACAAAGGATCAAAAGGGCTGATAAGAGGTTTAGCTTTTTGACTGGTAGACACAACAGTATTATCACTATTTAACTGAGCCTGCCTAGCCTCTAAGAATATCAACCTATTTTTTAACTCTTCTATTCTTTTATTCAACATATCATCCCCCTTTTGACTAAGTATGGGTGAATACATGTTTGGATTCATAAAATTTTCCATCTTGGACATCCTATGATTGCCTAAGACCTAAGGTTTCCCCTGGCATCTAACTTATGCAGTAAACAACAAATATAATGGGGAAGAAGTTAGGTACCTTTTCTCATCTAGATGCAGAAATATGAACATCTTTGTCACATCACATACATCTATATTTCATGTGCATTAAGATTTTTTTTGCAGAGTCGCCACCTCTCCAGAGAGGATAAAATTTTCAATAGCTGAAAGCTACTTTTCCAGGTTCATTCCACCAGCAGAGCCAGGGAAAACTTCACCAGAGGCTGTAAGATATCACTTTTTTTGTTCACTCCCCACCAGAGTCCCCAAAATCTGTTGGTGACTCGGATGGGCCACAAATCTATTCTTTTTTCATCAACTCCCCAGTAGAGTCGCCAATTTCTGTTGGTTTTTTCCCAGACTGGATGCTTACTCCCAGATTTCCCTACAAGGTAGCCATCAATGATCAACAGGATCTCTGGGCCAGGGGCCAACAGTATAGGAGATAGACTCTATTTTTATCTCCCCTTCTTCTTCAGGCTCTGCAAAACCTAGGGGGGTATTCCCTACTCAACATCCATGAGAATATGCATACAAAGGCTGGGATGATGACATGAAGCAGATAAGTCCTCCTGTAAGTAGACCAAAACTGCAAGATAAGAGCAAAGGGGCTAGCTTTGGGCCTATTTTCAGTTGTAGACAGAGGACTTGGGATCTTAAAACTAATTCTACTGTCCTAATGGTTGTTTTGGAGTTTGATTTTGATTTTGTATTTGGATGCAGAGCTGGACCTGGTGTATAACCTCAACATAGAGCTAGATTGGTGCCTATCTAGGGCTTGGAGTCAGTAGCCATACACCTGTGAATGGTCAGGATGAACAACTAAAACTGGATTTCAAGGGATTTATGTGATAACTGCCTTACAAATATCTCCCAATACAGAGTGTTAAGCTATCTATACTTATGGCATCCCTATTGCAGTATATCCTTCCCAATATTCAATCTGAAAACAATTTAATCTACCCCTTGAGCAGAAGTTAAAAGATCAAACATTCAATATAGGAATTCTGTATTCTAGAAAACTAGACACCCCTTAGATATCTAGACTCAGAAGAAGGACACATGCAACACTAGAGACAGAATTAACAAAACACATGCAAAACAACATTACTCATATAAGATTAATTATGAAATTAGTAGATTCATGCAAGAAACATACAACAGAAGATACATAAACTCTCAAGGCTTCCTGTACAGAGCAAACCAAAACTAGTCGTATTGTATTACAAAGCCAAAAATGTCCAACTTTCAACAACCAAAATGAGTAGCATCAACTGCTTTTTATAGTAGGACTATGTACTGAACGAATTAATTACAAGGGAGGCCAAGAATCCCGCTAGATACATAGTATCAGAAAAATGGTGCTCAAAATTGAATGTGGCAGAGGGACCAAGAGGAAGGAGCAGGTGAACTCAGGAGATGCGCCACCGCTCAAGGACATTCCTCATCAATCGTGTGGTTAAATTTGTCAACTCGACCCATACCGCTCTGCACGATACACCATTACTGCTTCACCTACCCACAACGAACGGACAACGCAGGAACTGCGCCCTTAACACCTTCTCGCCAAAACATATTTCATTGAAAATTCAAAATATGCAGGAAGAATAGTCCCACATGCATCCCACAGAGACCACTTTATCAATTTAAAAGCAGGGTCGCATGTAAACTAAGTGTCGAGCGCTTTTGCCCCGCTTGACCCATAAACCTTCGCCCAAAGCCCATCGCCATGACTCCTGCTGATACCACCTCCTTCAGCCAGAGATAGACCATCGGGCTAGCATGAATCTCCTTCGCCGACACCTTCGGTCACACCGATGAACACTTGAGAAACATTAGAAACACTTTGGGACTCTCGCGGAGGCAGACATATGGCGGGCTTCGCGTTCTCTTTGAAACACACAAAGAAACTTCCCTGAAACTCCCACAGAAGTAGCCACATGGCTCCTTCTGCGGCCTCTTGAAACTCAAAGAAACTTTATAGAAACTTCGGCGGAAGCGGCCACGTGTCGAGACCCGCGATACTGAAACTTGAGTTACATAAAGAAACGGGGCCCACAACCTCCTGCTCATCCCTTGAAGCAAAAAGAAACAACACGAAGGCCAACACGTGTCGGTTCCCGCAGCAACCACAAGGGACAGATGGCGCATTCCGCGCACCTGTTGCAACATATAGAGAATGCCCCCGCTCGTGACACTTGGCGCCTTCCGCCACTTTGAAACTTTATAAAAGGGGCTCCTGAAACGTCAAGTGGAGGCTGCCACTTGGCAACAACCGCAGTAGCAACTGCTTTACTGGGACCCACTTCGCTCCATCTGCCAAGCATTGAAACATGATAGAAACTACGCGGAGGCCAACACATGTCAGCTTCCGCAGTAACCACAAGGGGCACGTGGCATCTTCCGCCCCAACTTAGAAACTCAGAAGAAACTTTTTGAAACATGGGCGGAGTCCGACACTTGGCACTGTCCGCGGGGCTTTGAATTACTTTACTGGGACCCACCCCCGCGTCTTCACTTAGCACCGAAATAAATATGAAACATTACGCAGGGGCTGACACTTGGCAAGCCCCGCGCAGCCACCGCTAAAGACACATGGTGCCTCCTGCACGCACATAGAAACTTATTGGGAGTGTCTCGGCTGACGACACATGGCGTCTTCCGTGGGGAGCAGCTTGAAACATAATAGAAACACACAAAGGGTCCTCGAAGCACCGGCGGAGACCGACACTTGGCAAGCTCCGCGTTGCCACCACTAAAGAAATACTTAAAGTGTCCTTCGGGTGCCTCCAGGTGGTGCCTTCCACGGCACTGGCACAATTAGACCCTCCCAGTCACACTTAGAAACAATCACAGACACTAAAAATTGTGACCCAATATGCATTTTTTATGCATTTGACCGATTTTTTATCAATTTTTAGGGGCCGATGGAGATTTCTGACTCGCTACTGTATATTTTGACCCTGAGCATAAAAGGTGAGATGCATTTTTTATAATTGTAGGGACCAAAACATTAGAACCTTTTTGGATTTTTAGGGAAGAGACCTGACTCAAAACCCCATACATAAATTATTACTAACACACGTAATGTTTAAAAATCATAACATGATCATGTTTAAGCTTGGTAAATACCAAGCCATAACATGATCATGTTATAAAACATGATTGCATTATAAAACACAATCATGTTTTATAAAATGCAATCATGTTATACAACATGATCACGTTATATAAAACACAACCACATTCTATAGTTAATAAAGAAAAAATAAAAGAGAGAGGGAGAGATAAATAGATAGAGAGATAGAGAGGGGGAGAGGGACAAGGAGAGATAGAAAGAGGGAGGAGTTAGGAGAGATAGAGAGATTGAGAGAGATAGACAAAGATAGAGGTGAATATAAAAAGAGAGGGAGATAGGAGAGATAAAGAGAGGGAGAGATAGAGAGAGAGGGGTGGAGAGATAGAGAGAGATATATACAAAGAGAGGGTGAGATAGATAGAGTAAGTGAGAGAGGGGGGATATAGAGAGGGTTTGTTTTTAATGCTTTATTGTAGATGTTTAGGGCTTTGGGTTCACATTTAGGGAACTCAATTTTCAATATTGAGAGAGAGAGAGAGAGAGATTTCTAACATAATTACTGAAGTAGAAACCACGTTTAAACGTCGAGTGAATAAAGTAAGTACAACATCATAAAGAAGAAGTGATGACAATAATATCGAAACATAAAGCAAGTTTTTTCATTCACAAATTTGATATCCAAAATGTTTCATTACAATGTTTTGAAGTCAATTACAGAGTTTTACCAAAGGAGATACATTACAAGTTTCAATAATGGCATTATGCCTTACAAATCATTTGAAATACATGAAGAAGTAAAATTGTCATCAAATGTCAAATAAATCCAATAAACCATCCTTGACCACCATCGACCATCTGGCCATCTGCTACGTTGAAGGACAAGAACATGGTTCAGGGGCTTTTCCACCCAACCATGAAGCTTGTGCTTCCATGGTATCCTTCGAACTGAAGGATGCCTGTCCCTGTTCGAAGGTCCTAGCAACCTGTAAACAAGTGCAGGGTGGAATCTGGCATGTGCCTATCAATCTACATGCATCTCTATCATTAATGCAACATATCATCAATAGGATATGGCAGCGAAAAATTACAAAACAATACTAGGCAATCAAACCATTTGTCATAATGGAATACATGTCTGTTTCAACATCATTTTCACTTTAGCCAAAGCATTAACTGTTTTAACAGCTTGTAGGTTTGAAAAAGAAACCTACTTCCCTGTTACCCCATACTCGACACCCGTCCCAGAAGGCAACTTTCTTAAGCAATTTAAAACTTTGTAAACTGGATATTCGTAGCTTATGGTAATTAAAACTTATTTCAAGCATAATTTACGACAAAATAAAACTCATCTCAAGCATAATTTATGACAAAATAAAACTCATCTCGAGCATAATTTATGACAAAATAAAACTCATCTCAAGCATAATTTACGACAAGTCTAAGTTCAATTTTTCGCATACATTGTTCAAGGAAAGTGGTTTTAATTTAGGTAGTTTCATCATGTCATTGTTCACAAGCATCTAGTTAATTATACATGAACGGAAAAGAATGTAGTAAGAAAATTTCATCTATTCATTACTATAACTAACTAATTTTCTTCATCAAAATGGATAATTATTGTTTTATTTTATAGGTAAGTAGGTAAAGTTTTATTTTTCCAGAGTTAAATTTCTATGTTAAGTGTATTTAAAAAAAGTGGTTTCGAGATGAAATTCCTAATCTTGGTTATAAAATCTAGCTTTTATATATATTAACTATACAACACAAAGTACCCCAAGAAGTGCAAATAAGAGGATTCAATTATTTAATTCCTAGGTGAGATACTATTCTAATTCATTATTTATATATAAGCAATAGTATTGATTTGAAGATAACATTTCGATAGAAAACCCAAACTTGAGTTTTTAAGGCCGGTAATAATTAAATATAAAGCTTATATGAAGACCACGGAGGTTACAGTAACTGACAAGACTTAAGGTAAAAGATTGCTTTAGCGCCGATCGACCAAAAAGATTAAACAATACAATCTTTTCTTAGGATCATTTGCTACTCAGAAGAGATATGGATTACCATGATGTCACTAGATGACAAACGCTAGGGAAGAGTATAAGAAAAAAAAAGATAAAGAGGATGCTGCTGTTAAGACCGTTAGATCATTATCAAGATGTATTCCCACTACTAAGGTCATTACAGATTGACTGGAAGGCACGTGGGCTAGCTGTTCCATTGAGACCTTAGTTGTTACCATTGACCGTAATGCTATTGGAATTCACATCAGTTTCTATGAATCTTAAAAATTAACCACAGCTGGGCGTAATAGTTCATCTTAGTTGATTAGGCTAACGTGGATGTCATAAGATGCCAATTCTTTCAAACACACTAGGAATAATTCTACACAGACTTTGGTGAATCCGCCAGGTAAGATAGAGTTTTGGTCAAAGAAAAGAGACAAGTAATACATAACGTTTTGAGGAAGCCCACAAAATAATAGCTTGAAGCCGATCGACTCAATAAGAGCAACTAGTCTGACATAGAAACTCTTAGATCTCTTCAATTTGCAGAGATCGATCTAGGTGCGGCTCTTGAGAAGAAAGAAAATTGATTACAACATTTAACAAACAAATTACCATGGTTTCGATCCGGTCTTTAGGACACCAAAACATGCTAAGGAGAAGGTTTGAGGCAAAAAGACATTCGGTCGGCCGATCTAGAAAGAAGTTGCTTAAAAAAAAACTAAACATAAGAATGGAGACCAAGTTAAAAGCATCTGAGAAGAGTTTGAAGGCTCGAATCATCCAGAAGAAGATTCAGTCTTGAATTCAAGGTGTTTCTGGCATTTTACCTCAAGAATGACGGTTTAGAAAAGCTCAAAAACTTATCAGCTTGAGTATTTCGACAATATAAGGAACAGAGAGCGATCTAGGTTTCCGCGATTCTATTACCAAACAAACCATACACTGGAGAGTAGAAAGTATTCAAAAGGGGAGGAAAGAGAAAAAGGAACCATCGAATAGCACCATAAGGAGGATCCAGATTGATCCAATTTATTCAAACAAATACCATAGTAATTCTTAACAAAACATACCTGGATGCTGATACTCTCTCCCTAATCGTTCCTCTTCTTCCTGTGCTTATATCTTTACTTTTTCTTACCTTCTTCTTTTTATTCTTTTCTAGAAAACCTAAATTTTTCCTAAATCTCTGCCATGTAAAAACTTTTCCCTCTCTTGATATCTTTTCTTTTTGCATGTGATTCCCCATTTATTGTTATTTCTTTCTTAAGAAAATACCATCTTCTTTTTGCATGCCATTCATGCAATGGTGCATATATATTTATTTATTATCATTTTTTTTAATAATCTATTGCATTTATAGCATATATATGTATTTCAATTCTTGATAATTTATTAGTTTAAGATTTATTTAATCTTAGATAAAACTGACAATATTTATCCATAGCACAACAATATATATATATTAAAAGTAATCTTTTTATTTTTCAAGTAAAAATAACATTCTCTATTTTAATTATTAAATTCCAAGAATTGATACAATCATAAATCTTTTTAGATAAAAAACAAATACTAACTTAGTCTTTACCAGGCAGGTTCAAACTTGAATTGAAGACAAAACAAGAAAAATCGACATCATCCAACAAGGAGAATTCATCATACATCCATCGAAACATATATGCAATGCAAATTCTCATTGAATCAAAACATGTAATGCAACTACGTGTGTGTGTGAAAGAACTAGATAGAACCCAACACGTGTTTCCAAAAGCTAGGTCCCCTCTACCTAAGCCATGCTCTTGTCCTTTGACAAGACCTGCAATCATTCACACTCATAACACTATCAATAGGTTAGTTCCCAAATATACCTAAAGCAATTGAATCTAAACCAATAATACATCTTTAGTAATTTATCCTCAACTAAAGTTTAATGATTTTTGCATTTAACCAGATCAAGTAAATGTGAGAGTTTGAGACGTGACATCCTTCCCCAGTTGGAAGAGACATCGTCTCGATGTCTTATTACATTAAACAAAACAATAATGTATCCAAATAATAAAGTATCATCATCTGAGTATCAAGTATCTCTAATATGCATGTAAACAAAAACATCTATGCTAATTTCCCCAAATGCGAAAAAGATCCATCCATGTCTACAGCATCCTCCCAAGTGGCACTATCCACTAAATACTGGTCCCAATGGACCTTATACTGTACTATGTCTTGATTACGCAACTTAATGTTGCGCTTCTCCAAGACTCGAATGGGCTCCACTAGCACCACTCCTGGATCCTGTACCTGCAGAGCACGCCAATCAAGAATATGCAATACATCAAGATGATAAGGTTTGAGCAATGACACACGAAAAACATTATGGATCTTGGTGAGAGCTGGAGGTAGTGCAAGTCTGTATGCAACTAGATTGATCACATCAAGGACATCAAAAGGTTCCACGAATCTCAGGGCTAGTTTGGATGCCTTGCCAAACAAGATCGAACTCTTATGGGGCTTGACCTTTAAAAACACTTTGTCACCCACTGAGAATTGCCTAAAAGTCCTGTTCTTATCTGCATAACTTTTTTGTCTATCCGAGGCTTGTTTCAATTTCTCCTTGATTAGCCTCATCTGATCTTCCATTTCCTTTAACACGTCAGGTCCAACTACTATTTGATCCTCAACTCTATCCCAACTGATTGGAGTTCTACATTTGCACCCATAAAGAGCCTCAAATGGTATGAGTTATTATATGCATGGTATGAGTTATTATATGCGAACTCTACCGATGGCAAATATTCCTCCCATTTGTACTGCTGATCCATGTAGTACATCCTCAAAAGATCCTCCACTACCTGGTTGACTCTCTCTGTCTGACCATCTGTTTTAGGGTGATAAGTTGTACTAAAGTTCAACTTAGTCCCCAAAGATGCATTAAGTGTGGTCCAAAACCTAGAGGTCATGTGAGTGTCACGATCTGAAATGATCATCTCTGGCAATCCATGTAGTCGAAAGATCTCTTGGACAAACTTCTTTGCTAAGATCAGTGACCCATCTGAAAGATTTCTGGGAATGAAATGAGCCACTTTTGTGAGTTTGTCCACTACCATCAAGATAACATCATGCCTGTTCTTTGACATGAGCAATCCCTAGATAAAGTCCATGCTAATCACCTGCCACTTATACTTTGGAACACTATGTGGATAAAGTAGTCCTACAGGATGGACATGTTCTGCCTTGACGTGTTGACACTCTAAACATCGAGCTACAAACTCAGTTACGTCATTTTTAAGCTTAGGCCAAAAGTACAATGGTCTCAATCCTTCCATTGTCTTGGTCACTCCTGGGTGTCCAGAATATGGCGCACTGTGGGTCTCTTCAAGAACCAATTTCCTCAATTCACCTGAATTTGGAATATACATCCTCCCTTGATATCTCAGAAGCCCATCTGACTCTATCACATACCCATCAAATTGATGATTTGTGGGGTCTGCTTCTAATGCTTGTTCAACCCGTTCATAGTGCTCATCCCCTTGCAAGTTTTGGATTACCTGTTGTCTCAAATTGGTTCTAGTAGTCACCATTGCAGCCAGATGTCATCTCTGGCTAAGAGCATCTGCTACCCTGTTCTCTTTTCCTTTTATGTCCTCGATTCCAAAATCATATTCGCTAAGGAATTCTAGCCATCTTCTTTGTCGTGCATTGAGATTAGGTTGGGTGAAAATATATTTGAGTCCCAAGTGATCTATCTTAAGCTCAAATGGCTTACCCAAGAGATAGTGCCTCCACATTTGGAGTGCGTGAACAATGGTAGACAATTCGAGATTATGAGGTGCATAATTTAACTCATGTTGTTTCAGTTTTCTCAATTCATATGCCACTACCTTTCCATTCTGCATCAACACTCCTCCCACATCTTCACCAGAAGCATCTGTTATCACTGTGAAATGACCATTTGGATCAGGTATGGTCAGTATAGGGGCTGATGTGAGTTTTTCTTTCAACAACCGAAAAGCTTGTTCACATTTATCTGTCCAATCAAACTTTTTACCATTCTTCTGTAACGAGGTTATGCGTGCTGTAATTGTCGAGAATCCCTCTACAAATTTCCTGTAGTATCCTGCCAGCCCCATAAAGCTTCTAACCTTAGTCACAGTCTGTGGTGCGGGCCATTCCATTATTGCCTTGATCTTTTCAGGATCCACCGCTATCCCATCTGCTGAAATTACGTGGCCAAGATAGTGCACTTTACTCTGGTAGAATGTACACTTAGATAACTCACCAAAAAGTTTTCTCTCTTAAATGCTGCAAGACTATTCTCAAGTGTTTTTCATGCTCCTCTACTAATTTTGAATAAATTAGAATGTCATCCAGGAAGACCAACACAAATTCGTCTAGACAATCCCTGAACACACTGTTCATCAAGTTCATAAAAGCTGCAGGTGCATTTGTTAACCTGAATGGTACTACTGTGAACTCGTAATGACCATATCATGTTCTGAATGTCATTTTAGAGACATCTTCATCTTTAATCTGTAATTGATGATAACCGAATCTAAGTTCTATTTTGGAGAATACCTTTGCACCCTTCATTTGATCAAACAACTCATCTATCCTTGGAAGCAGATACTTGTTCTTAATAGTGGCTTTGTTGAGCATTCTATAATCAATGCACAACCTCAATGTTCCATCCTTCTTCTTTACGAAGCTGACTGGTGCGCCCCAAGGCAACACATTAGGTCTGATAAACCCTTGTTTCAACAATTCTTCTAGTTGTGCCTTAAGCTCATATAGTTTTGTTGTTGTCATTCAGTAAGGAACTTTAGACTGTGGTTCAGTTCCTGGCATTAGATCTATAGAGAAGTCAAATTCTCTTTTAGGCGATAATTCTGTCAACTCATCAGGAAATACATCTTTGAATTCTCTAAGGATAGGGTATTTGTCAAAAGATGGTTCCTGATTATCTAGATCTCTTATCTTCACTGCATAGATAGAACATCCCTTTCTTATAGCCTTTTTTAATTGCATAGCTAATATATGTCTTAGCTTAAGGGATGTTCTTGATCCATGAATCTCTACCCGATTCCCAAAGTCATCAAGGCATTTCACTACTTTCTCTTCACAATCTACTAAGGACTTATGTTCAGATAGCCAATTGATTCCAAGAATTACATCATAAGATCCTAGAGGTGCAACATAAAGATTGACTTGTGTTTGGAAAGTAGGAAGATCTAATTCACTGCATACTAGACATGAATCTACTCTTTTCTCTGCATTGTTACCATATTGCACCATCCAAGAATTTTCCATGTGTCCAGGCTTTATAGATAACTTAGCTACAATTTTAGGACCAACAAAACATTCCGTAGCTCCTATATCAATTAAAATAGAAACTAGAAGGCCAAAGAGCTTACCGGACATCTGCATGGGTGTAGCTTGGAAATCTACTTGTCGATGATCTATAGCTACATGAATCTGGTGTTGAGGAGCTCCCTGTCAATTTCCATCTCTCTGGTTCTCTGTTCGACAAGGACATGCACTAGCATAGTGCTCTCCTTCACAAGTGTAACATCCATCTCTGGGTCCTCTGTGTCTAGCTGGCATGTCCCTCTTGTTATTATTACCATTGTTGCCATAGTTACCTATCTTATTGTTATTTCCACCTTGGTTCCCATTGTTCTTTTCCTGGTAGTTATTGCCCCTCTTAAGATACCTTATTTGGCACTTACTGTTTCCTTGGTTGCTACTACTACCCTGAATGCGACTGTCATTCTAATACATTTTATTCCCATTCTTCACATCCTGACTCTTACGGTAATTTAAAATTTGCTACAGTTTCTTCTCCTGTTTAGTAGCTTTTTCGAACACTTCATCCATGGTCAATGGATTATGAATATCCACATCTGATCCAATATGTGGCCTTAACCCCAAAATAAAATTACGAATCCTGAACCTTTCATCAAGATGATACTATGGAACATACTTCAACAGGTGAGAGAATTTCTCCCAATACTAAGTCACAGTCATACCTCCTTGAGTGAGGTTTTGGAATTCTATCATTTTCTTGTCAAAATAGAGCTATGGCAACCACCTCTTCCTGAAAAGCTCAAGGAAGCAGTCCCACGTGACTTCTAGTAACAGTTTCTTTTCAACCTTTTCATTGTCCCACCAAGTTGTTGCTTCCCCAATAAGCTGGTAGGATCCCCATATAGCTTTAGTTTCATCAGACAAGTCATAGAGATCAAAGTATTTTTCCATATCAATAATCCATGCTTCTGCTCCGTCACCTATAGTCTTACCATCAAACTTAGGAGGGGTAACCATTTTGAGATCCTTTCCTAACTCAGCAATTTTGTTTCTATTGTTTCCATTCACTTCACCCTCAGGACGTCCAGCTTCTTCTCTTTGTTCCTCAGCTTAATTTCCCCTTATTCCTCTGATTTCCTATTCCATAGTGTTCATTTGGGTTCCCTGCTGAGTCAAGAGAATTCCTTGTTGAGTCAAGAGAGCTAGGATCTTAGTCAATTGGTTATTCTGTCCCTTATTATTCTATCCAGCATTGATATTATTGTTTGCCTCATTTTTGTTTCCTTCATTATTCTCGGCATTATTTCCTGCATTAGCTCCTCCTGCATTAGTGCCAACATTATTCCCAGCATTGGCTTCTTCATTGTTTCCAGTGTCTGGGTTGTTGCCAGATCCTAGAGTTGCTCCCCTACATCCAGAGTTTCTAGTGTTCATGATGACTTATCTGCAAAGAGTTTACAACTTTAGTGTAATGGTTCCAAAAAGGCCTAGAGTAGAACCATTGCTCTAATATCAAATGTAAAGTGCTAAGAAATTTCCAACATAATTACTGAAGTAGAAACCACGTTTAAACATCAAGTGAATAAAGTAAGTACAACATTATAAAGAAGAAATGATAACAGTAATATCAAAACATAAAGTAAGTTTTGTCATTCATAAATTTGATATCCAAAATGTTTCATTACAATGTTCTGAAGTCAATTACAGAGTTTTACCAAAGAAGATACATTACAAGTTTCAATATGGCATTATGCCTTACAAATCATTTGAGATACATGAAAAAGTAAAACTATCATCAAATGTCAAATAAATCCAATAAACCGTCCTTGACCACCATCGACCATCTGGCCATCTACTACGTCAAAGGACAAGAACATGGTTCAGGCACTTTTTTCGCCCAACCACGAAGCTTGCACTTCCTCGGTATCCTTCGAACTGAAGGATGCCCGACCCTACTCAAAGGGCCTAGCAACCTGTAAACAAGTGTAGGGTGGAATCTAGTGTGTGCCTATCAATCTACATGCATCTCTATCATGAATGCAACATCTCATCAATAGGATATGGCAGGGAAAAATTACAAAAGAATACTAGGCAATCAAACCATTTGTCATAATGGAATACATGTCTGTTTCAACATCATTTTTGCTTTGGCCAAAGCATTAACCATTTTAACGGCTTGTAGGTTTGAAAAAGAAACCTACTTCCCTGTTACCCCATACTCGACACCCGTCCCAGAAGGCAACTTTCTTAAGTAATTTAAAACTTTGTAAACTGGATATCCGCAGCTTACAACAATTAAAACTTATTTCAAGCATAGTTTACGACAAAATAAAACTCATCTCAAGCATAATTTACAACAAAATATAACTCATCTCAAGTATAATTTATGACAAGTCTAAGTTTAATTTTTCGCATACATTGTTCAAGGAAAGTGGTTTTAATTTAGGTAGTTTCATCATGTCATTGTTCACAAGCATCCAGTTAATCATACATGAACGAGAAAAAATGTAGTAAGAAAATTTCATCTATTCATTACTATAACTAACTAATTTTCTTCATCAAAATGGATAATTATTGTTTTATTTTATAGGTAAGTAGGTAAAGTTTTATTTTTCCAGAGTTAAATTTCTATGTTAAGTGTATTTATAAAAAGTGGTTTCGAGATGAAATTCCTAATCTTGGTTATAAAATCTAGCTTTTATATATATTAACTATACAACACAAAGTACCCCAAGAAGTGCAAATAAGAGGATTCGATTATTTTATTCCTAGGTGAGATACTATTCTAATTCATTATTTATATATAAGCAATAGTATTGATTTGAAGATAACATTTTGATAGAAAACCCAAACTTGAGTTTTTAAGGCCGGTAATAATTAAATATAAATCTTATATGAAGACCACGGAGGTTACAGTAACTGACAAGACTCAAGGTAAAAGATTGCTTCAGTGCCGATCGACCAAAAAGATAAAATAGTACAAGCTTTTCTTAGGATCATTTGCTACTTAGAAGAGATATGGATTACCATGACGTTGCTAGATGACAAACGCTAGGGAAGAGTATAAAAAAAAAGAAGATAAAGAGGATGCTTTTGTTAAGACCATTAGATCATTATCAAGACGTATTCCCACTACTAAGGTCGTTGCAGACTGACTGTAAGGCACATGGGCTAGCCATTCCATTGAGACCTTAGCTGTTACCATTGACCAAATGCTATTGGAATTCACATCAGTTTCTATGAATCTTAAAAATTAACAACAACTGGGCGTAATAGTTCATCTCAGTTGATTAAGCTAACGTGGACATCATAAGATGCCAATTCTTTCAAACGTACCAGGAATAATTCTACATAGACTTTGGTGAATCCTCTAGGTAAGATAGAGTTTTGGTCAAAGAAAAGAGACAAGTAATACATAACATTTTGAGGAAGCCCACAAAACAACAGCTTGAAGACGATCGACTCAATAGGAGCGACTAGTCTGACATAGAAACTCTCAGATCTCTTCAATTTGTAGAGATCGATCTAGGTGCGGCTCTTGAGAAGAAAGAAAACTGATTACAACATTTAACAAATAGATTACCATGGTTTCGATCCGGTCTTTAGGACACCAAAACATGCTAAGGAGAAGGTTTGAGGCAAAAAGACATTCGGTCGGCCGATCCAGAAAGAAGTTGCTTTAAAAAAAACTAAACATAAGAATGAAGACCAAGTTAAAAGCATCTGAGAAGAGTTTGAAGGCTCGAATCATCCAGAAGAAGATTCAATCTTGAATTCAAGGTGTTTGCTGGCGTTTTACCTCAAGAATGGTAGTTTAGAAAAGCTCAAAAACTTATCAGTTTGAGTATTTCGACAATATAAGGAACAAAGAGCGATCTGGGGTTTCCGCGATTCTATTACTAGACAAACCATACATTGGAGAGTAGAAAGTATTCAAAATGAGAGGAAAGAGAAAATGGAACCATTGAATAGCACCGTAAGGAGGAGGGTCCAGACTGATCTAATTTATTCAAACAAATACCATAGTAATTCTTAACGAAACATACCTGGATGCTGATGCTCTCTCCCTGATTGTTCCTCTTCTTCCTGTGCTTATATCTTTACTTTTTCTTTTGTTCTTTGCTTCTCCTCCGATCTTCTTCCCAGCCCTCGTATCCTCTTTCTTACCTTCTTTTTATTCTTTTCTAGAAAACCTAAATTTTTCCTAAATCCCCGCCATGCAAAAACTTTTCCCTCTCTTGATATCTTTTCTTTTTGCATGCAATTCCCCATTTATTGTTATTTCTTTCTTAAGAAAATATCATCTTCTTTCTGCATGCCGTTCATGCAATGGTGCATATATATTTATTTATTATCATTTTTTTATAATCTATTGCATTTATAGTATATATATGTATTTCAATTCTTGATAATTTATTAGTTTAAGATTTATTTAATCTTAGATAAAACTAACAATATTTATCCATAGCACAACAATATATATATATATATACATATATTAAAAGTAATCTTTTATTTTTTCAAGTAAAAATAACGTTCTTTGTTTTAATTATTAAATTCCAAGAATCGATACGATCATAAATCTTTTTAGATAAAAAACAAATACTAACTTAGTCTTTACCAAGCAAGTTCAAACTTGAATTGAAGACAAAACAAGAAAAATTGACATCATCCCACAAGGCGAATTCATCTTACATCCATCGAAACATATATACAATGCAAATTCTCATTGAATCAAAACATGCAATGCAACTACGTGTGTGTGTGAAAGAACCAGATAGAACCCAACACGTGTTGCCAAAAGCTAGGTCCCCTCTACCTGAGCCATGCTCTTGTCCTTCGACAAGACCTGCAGTCATTCGCACTTATAACACTATCAATAGGTTAGTTCCCAAATACAGCTAAAGCAATTGAATCTAAACCAATAATACGTCTTTAGTAATTTATCCTCAACTAAAGTTTAATGATTTTTGCATTTAACCAAATCAAGTAAATGTGTGTGTGAGAGAGAGAGAGAGATCTCCCTCTTTCTATATCTTTATATCTCTATCTTTGGACATATCTCCCTCTCTCTCTATATATCCTCTCTATATTTGCTCTCTCTCTCTCTCTCTATATATATATATATATATATATATATATATATATATATATCTGCCCCTCTCCCACCCCCTCTCTCTCTCTCCCTTTCCCTCCCTATCTCTCTCTCCCTCCATCTCTCTCTCTCTATTTATATATATCCCTCTCCCTCTCTATCTTTATTTATCTATCTCTCCCTCTGTATCTCCCCACCCCTCTCTCCCTCCCTCTCTCCCTCTCTACATCTATATATCTCAATCTCCCCCTCTCTATCTCTCTTTATCTCTCACTCTCTCTATCTATATCTCTTAATCTCCCTTTATCTCCCCTCTCTCTATTTGTTCATTTTTTTTGCTTTATTGACTACAAAACATGATCGCATTACAAATGTTGTATGACTTTATCCCCTATCCATGGTACTAGTTTATGATTAAATGAATTTATATATCAAACAAAATGCGACCAACATGATTGCATTTTATATTTTTTCAAATTTTGTCCTACTTTATTAGGCTTGGGCAACCAAGCCTAAGGATCAGACCCCTATGATGATACCTCCCAGAGATGTATTTTTCATAGTCAAGAACAGTTTTTAACTTCAATGCCATTAGATTTATTTGTTTTCTGAAAAATTGATGAAACCGCCACCAAAACGATGAGCTAATTCTTAGCTTTCTAACCATATAATTTTTTTTAATATTTTTAATAAGTTAAGGTGTTCATTTTTATTTTCTTTGAACAATGTCTTCGTATTCCTCAATCACATATGTATCAATATTTCTTTATAACTTTTGATCCGCTTATCAGAATTTTAAAAAATATATATATGATTGCTCTATGCTTCATTCTTTACACATTTTTTTTTTTTACATTTTTGATTTTTTTGTGCAAGTTATGTGACACACATGCTTAGAAATAAAAAACTTAAGATGCATCCACTTTAAAAAATTACAAAAAAAAAATTCAATAAAAAAATATGAAAAAATACACGTGTAGTACTCACTCTTAACTACGTTTCTACCAACCGGTTTACAAAATATTGAATGCAACAAGAACATAGGGGGGCACACACTGAACACTATGTTATATTTTAGTGAGAAAAATAGGATCACTTTTGTGTGCACACAACATTTCACCCTCTTAATATTAACCATTTTTAATAAACTTTAGTAGTTTAGAAACTAGATTTAGAGTACTAAAATTCTTGTTCTTGTCATATATTCAAAATTTGAGTGCATGCATCTCAGATCACTCATCCAAGTTTAGGTTTAGTTGATTCTAGGAAAAAAGTGGCCACTTTTTATTGAATTATGGTGAGCATAATGCAGATTTTACACCATCCTTGCACAACAATATCAAAACATAAAATAATACATGATGATTTCAGATTGATAAAACAGTACATTGCAATGTATTTTATAGCCTTATATTCCCATGACCAAACTACCACAAAAAATTATGGGAATAAGTTCCCAAAAACAAGTTGTCCTAATTTATTTATAAACTAACATTGTTTATTTATTTATAAACTATAGTCTACACTATAAACTATATACTAGTGATGTAATATAATTCCAACATTCCCCCCTTATTCCATCAATCTGAACAAGGGACAGAACACTGCAAGGACTAAACACAACAACCCTTCTAGAGACTTTGATGAAGTGCCTTCACCAATTCTCCTCGCTCACCAAGGAAACACCAAACTAAATGCACCAGTGGATCTCCTAGCTGTCAAACCTGGACAACTTTTGTACAACATGAGAACATAAATATTCCCATCTTCCATGCACAATGAGAGAATAAATTTCCTTCGAGAGTCCATATCTCCTCTGAGTGTGTCAAAATCCCTCCTCTAGTGCTACATCTGAGAGAACAACTCTCCTCTAAGAGTCCACATCTCCTCCAAGTGTGTCAATATCCCTCCTCCAATGCGATGAGAACCTAATCCCTCCTCTAGTGTACACACTGTGAATACACTAATCCTAGACCTTATTTTAGAGATTACACTATCCACATACAAAGTAAGTGTAGATACACTAACTCCACCCTATTTTAGAAGTTACACTATCCACACATACTGCTAAGAATCGCCAAGCTCCCCTTGCTCCATGAAGGGAAACAAATTGATGGTGATTCTCATGTAGTGGATCATCTCTGAGCAAGAAGCTAGCTCGAGATGAGAAAAACCTTTGGCCTTCATTTTCCTCCAACCTCCATTTCAATGTGCTTACACTTTATCTGCTTGATGTCACATGTGAGCCTTTCGAAGTGTCATCAAGTGTAGCAAAAATGACCTTGAAAGCACAAGCAATGTTTGACATATGTGTAGTCATAATGCACCCTTACAATAAATAAAATCAATCCTTGTAACTCCAAAGCACAACCTTATCTCTCCAATTACAAAAAAGAAATATTTTAGGATGACAAAAACATAAACCTTATACCTCCCAAATTATGCATAAAAAATGAGCTAAAGAGTTTTGAACTCTACATCTATCCATTCAAAGTAAATTCTTTTACCAATGCAACTAAGAATCACTTTGAACAATCCTCAACTATGAATGCCTTTCATAACATCTCAACCATTTTTAAATTAATGGCAAGCCATTTTTAATAGCATCAACCAATAAATGTATCTCCTTAACTGGGCTACAAATTACTAGGGTTCTCTAGAAAACTTAGAGAAATTCAACTTACTTAAAAGCTTCCAAAAAAAAACAATTTCACTCCCCTTTCATTTTAACTTCAAATAAACCTTCCATGTTGTTGGACGCACTCCACCTCTCTATACCTGCGCCACAATAAATAAATACCATCAAGCAAATAAATTGGAATAATCTTGCACTTATCTACACACCAAATGAGTTTCCATGCGCAAGAAATGACTTTCGAATATCTTACCCTCACACAACAATGAATTTCAACGCCTAACAAACAACAAAAAATGTCTTCATTTATGGAAAAAACTCGTCCAACAAATATCACGTCAATGTTTTGCTAAACTACTCACTAAATACTAAGAATATCTTCAAACCATTTCTAGATTTTTGTTCTCCTCTTTGTCATCTTTTCAGAGTAGTTTGAATTCTTAAATTTCATTGAGAAATGACAAAGTTATCATAGTTTTACTAAGACTGCTTTAGATTGGTTTTCAAAATGCCATTTAATTTCAACACAATGCTTCTTCCATGGATTCACCTCCTTGCTCTACATATTTCAATGCACAGGTAGAGGTTTTCTAACCTACTCTGATACCATATTGAATTATAGTGAGCATAATGCAGATTTTACACCATCCTTGCACATCAATATCAAAACATAAAATAATATAATGATGATTTCGAATTGATAAAACATTACATTGCAATGGATTTTAAAGCCTTACATTCATGTGAACAAACTACCACAACAAATTACAGGAATAACTTCCCAAAAATAAATTATCCTAATTTATTTATAAACTAACATTGTTTATTTATTTATAAACTATAGTCTAAACTATAAACTATATACTAGTGATGTAATATAAATCCAACACTTTTGACCCCCTTTTGTCCCCTATTTCCATGCACTTACTCTAAATGGATATGTATAGAATTGTGATTGTAGAAAATTGTTAAATCTATGGAATCTTATTCAAGTAAACATTAGGATATTAAGATTCCATTTTCATTTAAAGAATCTTTGATTGTAATCTTCCTTTGGGTTGAAATTCCATCAAACAAGGGATGCAAAATTAGCTCGTAGGAAGGCGAAGGTTTCCGAGTTAACTAGGGATCTTAAAAAGGTCATAGAACTAAGTTCAATGGTATGGTCATAGATTATGGAGTTTAATCATTGGCTTGGAGAGACTAAAAATTGTTTTGATCTCTGCACATTTGTTTTGGCTAATGGAACACCCAATTGGGTGCTTTCCAACTCACTAACAAAGCAACAACTATGTTAGAAAATAAAAATATAGAGCTAAGATTGACCAAGCACAACACATCTTGTGAATAATTTGTGTTATAATTCAAGAAATATTTTCTTGTCTAATTATTTTTTGTAAAAAATGTGATTTCTAGAATCTAAGGTAGGGAGGCATGTTTATTATGCAGTATCGAGAGAATTTTTTCTAAATTCTCCAAGGTGTTTCACAATACTAGAAACACTAGTGGTCTAAAATTTGTATGTTTATATTGGAACTTGATAAACATATTGGAACACAAGTAGTGTTCCATGTGTTGCCTATAGAGAATGAGGTATTCAAGAAATCTTTGAGGAGTAGAATTTATTGGGCCTATTTGGTTTTAGGAAGGACAATAAGGATAATTCCAAGACCAATAAATATCCCTTTTAGGAAGATATTTGACAAACTAATTGGTGCAGGAGCACCTACCTGACAGCTGGCCTTCATGAGGCAGTTAGTAGTTTAGGTCTTGTTTGTGTTTCCAAGAAGGTCTGTTAGACCAAATGCATGTAATAAGGTCATGCTGATCAGGATAAGATCATGCTGACCAGGCTTTTGCTATTTTTAGCTAGTTAGTTATAACAGCTGTCATGATGTATGTTCGGTGGGATCTCCCAGCCGCTTGGAGAGTTCCCAGCCGCTTGGAGTCGGGTCAGTAGTACTCGTAGGAAAGTCTTTATAAGCATGAGATCGTTTGATATTGCATATACAGACAGATATCATCGATCGGCAGTGTAGTGTTGCATCAAGCAGAGGAGTTGAGTGTTCTGTGTGAGGAACATCATATTGTATTGCATCTTTGAGTCAATAAAGATCCTGTTTCGTTTTCTGTTTGATCTCCTTCCTGTAATCGATTGCTGGTTTGAGAGGTTTTCATGGATATACTGATCCATTCCACCGGTTGACTCATCTGATCGGTGGAATGGCAATGTACAGTAGGTTAGTAGGTAGTTTGTTTGTTTGCATGCAGGTGTGCAGGATCGCGGTCAAGAGATGTTGAAGACCCTAGCATCCTCATGTGCTAGGTCAAGTTGAGAAGTTCAAGTTGAGAGAGATCACCCTAAGACTGGATCGGGTCGTCCCTGGAGGATCGGCGAAGTGAGATTTCGCTAAGTGAAGAAGTTCGTGAAGACGGCATCATCAGGATATTTCTGCAAATATCCTGCAGACAGTTCGGATATCGTCATCCGGATAAGTGGAGGAGATCGGCATGATGATGTCGATTGCATGAAGTGCAAGTTCGTCGGGGTGATCATCATCTGGAGGAACCGAGGTGGACTGCATCGGCATCAGGAAGAAGATCGGGTCATGAAACTGTTGGAGTTTTCATGTTGCGAGTGCATCAGGATGTTCTAAGTCAGGCATAGACTAAGTGCATGTATCGGCATCAGGATCATCATATCGGAAGTGCCAAACATCCGCATATCGCGAGTAGATGCGGAAGAGAAAGTTCGTGTTTTTGGCTAAGTGTTGAAGAAGTCATCAGGATATTGGGTGACGTCATCGTCATCAGGATATGACGTCATCGTCATCAGGATATTGAGATATACCCCCTATGCGAGTTCATCCTGCTGTCGTTAAGTATCGGCATCGGCAGAAAATGTATTAGCGTCATCAGGAGGTTTCGAAGAGAACCGGATAAAGTAGATCATGATGCTGTTGCTTGTGTCGTCGGGTAGCAGAGCATCGAAGGTAAGCTGCTGAAGGTGAACGTCATCAGGATATTTGGGACAACCGGATGTTGAATATCCTGCTGACGAAGGAAGTGTTGCATATGATGATGACGATGGAGTTGGGAGCCCGATGAACAGTGCAACCGGAGGATGTATGCGCCCGCTGAACATCATGATGATGACGTTAGGAGGAAAGCGGAGGAGGTGAATAGTAGTCAGCAGGAGGACAATTGCGAGTGTCCGAAATGTGATGATGCTGTTGGTTTTAGGAAACATGATGATGCTGACAGTATAAAGCGGAATATGATGATGATGGCGAAGATGATGATGATGAGGTTGGTCTGCAGACATTCATGCTATATGCGAAGGTTATAGTGTGGATGCCTCTGCATCATAGTGGTATCAGAGCGGTATCAGAGCTCAGCAAAAGGTCTGGGCTGGTGTGTGTTGATTCTGTCACCGAAAGGGCAGAGGTAGAGGTAGAGTTGATTGTGTTGTGTGTTGATTGAGAGGTTGACAAAATGCCTCCTAAAGGTAGTGGTACTGCAAGGGAGTTGCAGGAAATGAAGGAGAAACATGCTAGAGAGATGAGGAAGATGAAGGAGCTTGTTGAAGCACTTCAAGCCAGGCTGACAGCCCTGGAAAAGAACAAAAAGAGGGAAGTGGAAGACAGTGAGTCTGAAGAAGATGCAGATACTGTTGAAGAGTATGAAGAGGTAGCTGAAGATCTGGATGCTGAAGACCAGAGATTGGCAAAACTGTTAAAGGCAGTGCAGAGTGAAAAACCTAAGGTGAAGGTTGATGTTTCCAAGTATACTGGAAGCTTGAATGAAGATGAGTTGTTGGATTGGATTGCTGCACTTGATAATCACTTTGAATGTGAAGATGTTGCTGAGGATCAGAAGGTGAAGATTGCAAAGACCAAGTTAGGAGGTCATGCTTTGGTATGGTGGGATTATGTACAATCTGAGAGAAGGAAACAAGGGAAGTCTAAGATCACTTCTTGGGATAAGATGGTAGCAAGGATAAAGGGTAAATTCTTGCCAAGGGATTATGAAATCCAGATGTTTAAGAAGCTGCAATTTTTAAACAGAAAGACAGGGATGTGAAAGCATATACTGAGGAATTTTATCTGTTAAGTATGAGATCTGGTCATCATGAGAATGAGGTAGAAAAGGTGGCTAGGTACTTGGCTGGTTTGAGGTTTAACATACAGGATGAGTTAGTGTTAGCTAACCCTAAGAATGTGGAGGATTGTTATCAAATGGCAATCAGGATTGAAGAAAAGATAAATAGAGGACATGAGAAGTCCGTGAGAGGTAGAGGAAACAATAGGGGAAGAGGAACAGCCCCTGCACAAAAGCAAACCATTGAGGGTCAAGAAGACACTGGTAAAGGACAGGGACAGTCTGATTTCAGAGGTGGATGGAAAGGTAATAGAGGAAGATTTGAAGGTGGTAGAGGTTCTACTACATTTTCAGGAAAGTGTTATACCTGTGGAGAGTTTGGTCATCCATCTTTCAAATGTCCAGAAAACAAAGGTTCATCATCCAGAAATGATAGAACTAGTGACAAGAGAGTACAACTTGTGCAAGAAGAAAAAGTAGAAGAAAGTGCACAGAGTTCAAACAAAGGTCCTGAGAATTTTGGCTATCCAGAGAGTGGAGAATCACTGCTGTTAAGGAAAACAAGTTTGCAGGCATCAAAGGATATGATGCAAAGAAGAGCTCTTTTCAAAACTACATGTAAGAGCAAAGGTAAGGTATGTAAAGTTGTCATTGATACTGGTTCAACAGACAACATGGTATCTCAGGAAATGGTGGATAAACTGAAGCTGGAAAGAATTCCACATCCACACCCTTACAAGGCATCTTGGGTGAGTGATAGGCAATCACTTTTTGTCTCTGAACAGGCATATGTGGATTTCCAGATTGGACCATATCAGGATAGAATCTTATGTGATATTTTGCCCATGGAATGTTGTCACCTACTGTTGGGTAGACCATGGCAATTTGACAGAAGGGTACTGTATGATGGGTATGCTAATACCTACACCATCCAGAAAGATGGGAAGATCATTAAGTTGATGCCATTGCAGGCAAAAGCTGCAGTACAGAAGGCAGCTCAACTCATTTTAATGGGAAAGAAGGAGTTTGTGCAGATGCCTAGAGGAGCAGGCATGAAGGCAGTTCAGGACACTGCAGAGAAAGGAGTTGTTACAGACAACAAGCTGAAGAAAGTTTCAGTTGTGACTGACAGAGGTCAGCAGCAGGTTCAGAAACAGGGGTGCAACCAACAATCAGTTGAGAAGAATGACAAGGATGTTGTCATAGTTGGGACTATTGCTTGTCCTATGAAGATTGACAGGAAGATACAGTTGAACACTACAGAAGCAGTTCAGAAAGAGGTTCTGGTCAGGCAACCTGACAAACACAAGGTATGTGAGAGAAAGGCCTACATCAACAGGCATGAGGATTTACTTGCCAGCAAGCAAGTTACAGTTCAGAAGTCTTGGAGCAGCCAAGAGACAGCAGCAGACAAAGCTGGAGCAGGTCAGACTATTGACAAGGCAAAGTGTAAAGGTGGAAGTCTTCCACATACTAAACTCATGGGACATGAGTTCTTTTCTGTTGGGGAGTATGGTGCAGGAGCACCTACCTGACAGCTGGCCTTCATGAGGCAGTTAGTAGTTTAGGTCTTGTTTGTGTTTCCAAGAAGGTCTGTTAGACCAAATGCATGTAATAAGGTCATGCTGATCAGGATAAGATCATGCTGACCAGGCTTTTGCTATTTTTAGCTAGTTAGTTATAACAGCTGTCATGATGTATGTTCGGTGGGATCTCCCAGCCGCTTGGAGAGTTCCCAGCCGCTTGGAGTCAGGTCAGTAGTACTCGTAGGAAAGTCTTTATAAGCATGAGATCGTTTGATATTGCATATACAGACAGATATCATCGATCGGCAGTGTAGTGTTGCATCAAGCAGAGGAGTTGAGTGTTCTGTGTGAGGAACATCATATTGTATTGCATCTTTGAGTCAATAAAGATCCTGTTTCATTTTCTGTTTGATCTCCTTCCTGTAATCGATTGCTGGTTTGAGAGGTTTTCATGGATATACTGATCCATTCCACCGGTTGACTCATCTGATCGGTGGAATGGCAATGTACAGTAGGTTAGTAGGTAGTTTGTTTGTTTGCATGCAGGTGTGCAGGATCGCGGTCAAGAGATGTTGAAGACCCTAGCATCCTCATGTGCTAGGTCAAGTTGAGAAGTTCAAGTTGAGAGAGATCACCCTAAGACTGGATCGGGTCGTCCCTGGAGGATCGGCGAAGTGAGATTTCGCTAAGTGAAGAAGTTCGTGAAGACGGCATCATCAGGATATTTCTGCAAATATCCTGCAGACAGTTCGGATATCGTCATCCGGATAAGTGGAGGAGATCGGCATGATGATGTCGATTGCATGAAGTGCAAGTTCGTCGGGGTGATCATCATCTGGAGGAACCGAGGTGGACTGCATCGGCATCAGGAAGAAGATCGGGTCATGAAACTGTTGGAGTTTTCATGTTGCGAGTGCATCAGGATGTTCTAAGTCAGGCATAGACTAAGTGCATGTATCGGCATCAGGATCATCATATCGGAAGTGCCAAACATCCGCATATCGCGAGTAGATGCGGAAGAGAAAGTTCGTGTTTTTGGCTAAGTGTTGAAGAAGTCATCAGGATATTGGGTGACGTCATCGTCATCAGGATATGACGTCATCGTCATCAGGATATTGAGATATCCCCCCTATGCGAGTTCATCCTGCTGTCGTTAAGTATCGGCATCGGCAGAAAATGTATTAGCGTCATCAGGAGGTTTCGAAGAGAACCGGATAAAGTAGATCATGATGCTGTTGCTTGTGTCGTCGGGTAGCGGAGCATCGAAGGTAAGCTGCTGAAGGTGAACGTCATCAGGATATTTGGGACAACCGGATGTTGAATATCCTGCTGACGAAGGAAGTGTTGCATATGATGATGACGATGGAGTTGGGAGCCCGATGAACAGTGCAACCGGAGGATGTATGCGCCCGCTGAACATCATGATGATGATGTTAGGAGGAAAGCGGAGGAGGTGAATAGTAGTCGGCAGGAGGACAATTGCGAGTGTCCAAAATGTGATGATGCTGTTGGTTTTAGGAAACATGATGATGCTGACAGTATAAAGCGGAATATGATGATGATGGCGAAGATGATGATGATGAGGTTGGTCTGCAGACATTCATGCTATATGCGAAGGTTATAGTGTGGATGCCTCTGCATCACTAATATGTCCCAATAATGGGAACATTTTTCAAGTGAGATGATTATAGTAAACATTTAGGTATTTTCTTGAGTTGAAATGGTAGAAAGAACCAAAATAAGGGAATAATGGAAACAAGTAAAAAAGGTCAAGGAAAACAATCTATCATGTCTCTTGTTATATGGGCCTATGCAGGATCATGGGGGTCCAAAAAGTGGCGATGTGATGACCAAAATTTTGCCCTTATGGCTGATGACTTTTTTTAATCTGAATTTGATGAAACGAAAAGGGTTTATTGAAAAAATAGTCAGCTTTCCAACAATATAAGATATGCCTTATTTTGAATTTAATAGATAATTATTATTGATTTTTTACATACATTACGACTAACGTCCTGATTGATAGGTTGATTGAAAAACTTCTATAATTTTCAAACTATTTCACATTTTTTGAATCTAAAAGATGCATCACATTCTATGCTTCGCATAATATAGGATTAAAAAAAATGAATTTCATAAATTTTTGACCAAGTTATGGTGGTCAGACAAACACGTTTTAATAATTTTGAAATGTTCTAATAAAAAAATCATAACTAATTATTTACTTGCAAAAAAATTACAAAACAAAAATGTGGCACATCCGAGATGTGTCTACTTATATTGAAAGTTGAAAAAAAAAATTATTATTTTCTTGTACTTAGGTTGGTCAGACATACACATGCTTTTTATCTTTTTCCTGAAAATTTAATACTACTGCATTGAAATTTCAATTTTTCGCAAAATAGATTTACTTTTTGCCAAAAAAGGACTAGTAGTCTAGAAACTACATTCAATTTTCTACAAATTCTGTTCTTACATATTTTTCAAATTATGTTAATAACCTATTCAAATTTTTATATCAAGTTGCCTAACTCTGTTTTTCTGAATTTTCATTGCCACATAGGGGCCTAGTTTAGACCCCCATGATCCTGCACCAACCCATATTTGTGGTGATTAAAACTACTGGATAGTCAGTGCCTATAAATTCAAGTAATAGGAACAATATTTAAATCTATTACTAGTAGTAGTAGAAGAAAAATCCTCTAGGGAAACAACAATAACAAAATGAGATTCATGTTGTGGTGAATGACTCCAAAGATGAGTGAGTACCATAGAGTTACCATAGAGATACTAGTTAAAAAAATTAATGTTTAGTTAATGTACTTATAAATACAAGATCTATAAATTTTTTATGGTTTCAAAACCTTTGTTTAAAATTAATAGATAAACTAATTTAATGAGGGACACATGAATTGTGTTGTATGCAAATACTTTCACAAGGTTGGTTAATAACTATCTTTTTGAAGTAGAACTTTAATTTCTTGAGCTTCAAATCAAAATTAATTTTTATGTAGCCCCTTTGGGCTCATATGATGTCATACTTAGAACAAATTGATTGTATGGTGATAAACCTCTACTCAAAAACCATTCAAAGAATCGAGAGTGTATAAATGTGTAAGGTTAAAAATAGCCTATGTTATAATCTCCACCTTACATTTTTGTGTCAAATGCATAGTTCATTCCCTTAGGTGTGTTCTAGGGTCCATTTACCACTTTTTGAGCCTTTTTAGAACAATGGATCAATTTCCCACTAGACCTTTTCCTTATCTAACCCACAAATCCCACCCTAATAGTTTTTCGTTAAAATTAAAAAAGACACTTCTGTGTGAAAACATTGGTGTCTTAGACACATGTGAAGCTCCAATGTTGGTGTCAAGGTTCAATTTAAAATCTTGATATTTTATTCATAGATTCCACCCTAAACCTAAAAGCTTCCTAATATGTTTTCCAATGGTAAGGCAAGCATAAAATGTAAAAGAATCCTATTAGGTCATTTGGAAGCATAACAAATAGAAATTCTACACTTGCAAGCATACATGTACTAGTTTTCTTCTACAACATTTTGGAGCCCTCATATTGATTAATCTACAAATAAATCCTTGTGGAACCTTCCTCAAGTCCTCCATGGTTGAATTTATAACATCCTAGGTATATTCTTCCTCGTTTCCTTGTGTTTCCTCTCCATATCCATCCCTAATCTTCCCTAATAGGCTCCTAAGATCCCTATTCCCTTTCAAGTTTGCGTACAACCCTCTCACAACCTTCCCAAATAAATCCATTATCTACCTCACCCCATTATTATCTCCATCACTTTATCACACACCAAATTACCTAGATTGATCCTATGGTATTTATGGTTTAGGATCATATTTTGCACACATCATTGTTCCAATCTAGAGCATCACACACATCATAGTTCCTATGGAATGTGATCTTCAATTTCATTTGCTTCTCAAATGAGCCTCTAATGAGTTTTAGAGTTTTTGGTGTTTTAGATGTGTCAAAAGATGTAGATTTGCATGTATGGTTTTCCAAATTTTACATTTAATAAAAAAATTTGGGTTGTAGATTTGTTGAAGACTATTTTTCAGAGGGTTTTTGGATGGAGATAGCTTCAAGTTTGTTGTGGTTTCTTGTTAGGTTCTTGAGTAAGTAGAAGCTCTAAGTTGCATATTTTTTGGTATATTAGATTTCAAGGTTTCTAGATCTAATGTTCATGCCATGAAAATAATTTGTATGATGCCTTGTTTTTGTTCTTGTTGATGGAAAGTTGAATCTACATATTTTTAGGTCTACATTACTTTGGTGGATCCAAGTTGCACTCTTTCAAGATCCATCTTTGTAGTGCTATTGTTAATTTTGGTTCATTGTTTTTAAAAAAATAGATAGACAAGGGAAATATCAGCAAGACAAAACTTTGGGCAAGGTGTTTTTCTCAAGGGATGTCTCAAGCTATTGATATGATAATGTCTTGGAGGGCATGGAGTTTAGAATTTTCTCTTAGGAAGCAAGAAGACCCAAAGTTGTCCCAACAAGGACTCAAGCTATCACCCATGCTATGCTTTGGGAAAAAAAGTGTTTCTCAAAGGATATCTCAAGCCATCACCCTCATGATAGCTTTGAGGGTGGAGAGTCAAAGTTGGTGCCAAAGTTTTGCCTCAGGATTGTTACCATCACAATACCTTGGAGGGCACAAAATCTTAACTATATGGACAAATGAGAGGATCATCACCTAAGAGATACCTATTTGAGAGTTTTTTTATTTTACATTTAGATTCATCTCAAAAAATTATGCAATTTCAAAAAATTGACACCTAATTTTGAGTTCATATGATAAGGTTATGACGCTTGGAAGTTTCAATGTTGAGATGCCCAAGTCAAGTGTTGCCTAGGTGACATTGTTAGGGCCAGGGAGCCCCCTAAGTGTCACCATGATGACCCTTGGATACACAGGGAGAGCCCAAATCATCACCATAGTGATATCTCATGGTTTTGGGAAGTTGAGACAACAAGGTGTCACTCCAATAATACTTGAAGTGACTTGGAGGGGAATTTTCAAGGTATTGCCACAATGATACCTCAAGTTATTTGGAAGAAAATTCTAAGCTTTCTCTACTGTAAGACCTTAGCGAATATTCTCAAGTTTTTTGAGGGCATGAATCATTCTAGCATGGGAAGCTCTAGATCGCTTTTTAGTGGGAGTTTTGGCCATGACAAGATTGAGTTAGAAGAAATTTTGAGCTTTCTCCCCCATGAGACTTTAGTGAATGTTCTTGAATTTTTTGAGAACATGTACCATTTTTCCATTGGAAGCTTCATATCACTTTTAAGTGGGAGTTTTGGTACTGAAAATAGTTAAATGTGAATCTATTAGTTAGAGACAAATGGTCTTTAGGGTTTTTGAGGATACATGGACTATGTTGACATGTTATGCTCTAGATCATAGTTTAGTGGGAGCTTTGTAGGGACATAATTTGTTGTGGCAAATTATCTTCTTGGTTTGGAGATAGTGGTTTTAACTTTTCCTTTTGGGAGCTCTTAGGACGTAGTTTTTGTTTGGAGCTCTTTGATTGTGTTAAGCCCACGGGTGATCTTCATATATTATGAGATGTTTATCACAATACCATGAGTATCTCTTGATCACTTATAGTGGGAGCTTTGGTAGTAATGTGTTAGGGTGCCATGTGAAGCTCTATAAAACTTTCAGTGGGAGCATTAATAGTGATGTGCTATTGTGCCATAGGAAACTCTAGAATATATTGTTGGGATAAGTTGCAATTAACTTGCAATCCTAACCAATTCATGTGTCTCCAAAGTTCTTGGAATGTGTTCCCCAACACATAAGGACTTTGAGAAATTAATTATTTATTAATTATATCACTTTTACTTATTGCAATCAATTCCTTATTGATAGGGTCAAACTTGGGCGCTCACTTTTGGAGTGGGGTCCATGAAGACTTGTTGACAACTTCTTGAAGTCTATTTTGAGAGTTTGACAACTCCTAGTGAGTGAGAGTTAACTTGGGCGCCCACTTTTGGAGGTGTCTTTTATTTAGACTTGGAGTTTTCTTTTTTATGTACATGAGTGGATATTATTGATACACTTTGCATGGATATAATGTTGGAGTTAATAGAGGAGTTAGAGATGCATGATATTTGCATGAACATGATATAGTAGTTAATAGTGGATTCAAAGATGCATGATATTTGCATGAATATGATGTGACAGTTAATAGTGTTGCATGTTATTTGCACGGAGTTGCATGTTGCTTATATGGACTTGCATGATGTTGCATGTCGCTTATATGAACTTGCATGTGCTTGTATGTTGTTGCATGTTACTTGCATGTTGTTGCATGTCACTTATATGAACTTGCATGTGCTTGCATGTTGTTGCATATTACTTGCATGGACTTGCATGTTGTTGCATGTTGCTTATATGGACTTGTATGTTGTTGCATGTCACTTATATGAACTTGCATATTGTTGCATGGACTTGCATGTTTTTGTATGTTATTGCATGTCACTTGCATGTCACTTGCATATGCTTGCATGTTGTTGCATGTTGCTCCTATGGATTTGCATGTGCTTACATGTTGTTGCATGTTAGTTATATGATCTTGCATGTTGTTGCATGTTAGTTTTGAGAGGTTTCTTACAGAACACTCCAACTCTAGAAACTCCCCGGAGGGTACATCTCACTATTTCAAATAATGGGTATTAGTTGCATGTTGAATCAGGTGTTTGCATGTCACTTGCATGTACAGAACAAGGTAATTTAGAATAACATTGGGGACATCAATCTTGCATGTTGTTTGCATGAGATTGGTGTGTGTTGATCACTTCAGTTGACTGAAAGAGATTGGGAAAACTTGGACGCCCAATTTTGGGACTTTCAGTTGTTGCTTTTATTTAGAAATGTATTTAATGTTGGCTAAGTTTATTTGAGAAAACTTGGGCGTCCACATCCAAGACAGACAATTAACAGGAAGCTTGACATAGTTTGACTTCTATCTTCTCTATTTAGAGCGCTTGGGTTTTGCATGAGGATTTTTTTTCATGTTATCAATTACAATTGATTGTAATTTGAGTTTCAAACTTTCCAATTAAGAAGCTTTTGGATTAAGAATCTTTTGTATTAATTAAAAAGCCCCATACATTTTCCAGAGATTTGAATTGTGAAAAAGTCTTAGTAGAAAAGAGAAAGAATTTTTTTGTAAAAGATTTAGAAGAAAAAAGCAAGAAGCTTTTTAAAGTTTTAATAGGTTTGAAGATTGAAGAAGCTTTTGAAGTGCATCAAGGAATCAAAGGATTTCAGTATTGAATGTAATCTTTCACAAGAGATTTAATACAAGCATAAACACCTTTGGTGTGGAGTTTTTTCTCTTAGGGGTTTCTCCACGTAAATACTTGTCTTCTTCTTGTAAGCTATTTTCTTCTACTACATTGATTAAATTGGAGAAATACTCTAACATCTAAATTGAAAGTAATTTTTAGTTTTACACATGCTATTAATTTCAGATTTGAAAACATTTTAAAGCTACATAGCTGCAACATTACTTTGTTCTCTCTCCCTTTTTCCAACATGTGGTATCAGAGCTATTGGTTGTAGTGAGAGAGGTATGCTTTTTTTGAAGTATTGAAGGAATTTTGGTTGCACAAGAAGTTCTATGTGTTAACATTGTTTTACAAATCTATGAGTTTGGAAGCCATGGTACCTCTCAGATGGATATTATCAAAAGAATCTTTGTTGGGCTCTTGAGGCTCAAGGTTATGGATCTTTATGGAGTTAATCTTGTGGTAGTGATTTGGAGCTCCATTTTGACAATATGTGTATATTCTCTTGTTTGGTGGTTTTATTCCTTTACCTTGTGGTCATGTGTAGTGAAAGGGTGTTTATGTTGGATGGTTACTTCTGGTACCTTAACCACATGGAAAAACACTCATTTCTTGGATTACAGTTTGGAGTGCTTATGTTGGGTTCATGGTTTCAGTCCATGGTTACATGAAAGCACTGGATAATTTATCATTGGTTGTATGGAGGTTGTGGAGTTGGTATTTTTATGATATGAACACTCCTAAACAACCTACTTTCTCCTTTCTCATATTCATGCTATTTTGAATATGTAGGTTTTCACAATTTTCTTGTTTCAAAAGATTGCGAGTTTGTAGATTTGTGATATTCCATTATTTCAAATGACATATTTGATGGTGTTCATTGGTGTGAATGTTTGGATGTTTAAGTGGTTTCATATTTACAGAGATATGGTTTTACAGGTTTTACATGTTAACCAAAATCTGTGGTTTGTAGATCTGTGGAAAATTGTGTTCAAACACTTTCTGGATGGAAACAATTTCAGATTTGCAAGGCTACTTGTTGGATTCTTATGATCTATGATTTCTCCTATGTGGATTTATTTGGCAAATCAGATTTAAAGTTGATTTTGGTGTTTTAGTCTTGAAAATCTACATGTTATACCTAGTTACATTTGTTCTACATGTTACCGATGTGGAGTTGAATCTTTTTTTTTTAGTTATTAAAGATTGAAGCATTGATCATATTTTTCTCCTATGAGATGTTGCATGTGTGCAGATCTTGTGAATAAGCTGATGTGGGTTCTATTTGGTAGGCCTCTTCTTGGTCACCTTGATTATATTGGTATTTTTTGTATTGAGACAAAAGGGTAGTTTGGAGTACATGATTTAGCTATTCATTAGAATCTATAGAAGTAAAGTTATGTTGCATGAGAAGCTTTTTTCACTTTCAGTGGATTTTTGGTAATGATGTTGATCATGATACCATGCATAAATTGGTATCACTTTCAGTGGGAGTTTTGTGTAGTTACATAATGTGGTCTATCTTCTTTGTTTCAAGATATTGGTTCTAAACTGTCATTGTTACAATGTTGTGAGCCATGCATAATCTTTTTAGAAGATGGATGATCTTTTGCAATGGTTGTTGGTGTCATAAGAAGCTCTTGAATTATGCCTTTAGTTTGCAATAAGGGTTCATTGACACTTTTGGTTCTATTGACAAAGGATGCTAGATCTTCATGTTTTTTGAAGAGGCGTTGACATCTTGATTTTCCATAGAGGACTCTTGGAGTTTTTTGGTGAGGTGTTGAGTTTATAACTTACCAGTTTTTGATACATGATCCTTGGTTTAGAGGATGTATAATATTATGTCATGATGCACTCTTGATCATGAGTTAGAGTTTTTGGCATGAGACAAGTACTCTTGGGAGCAGAATATGTTCATTAGAGCATATGATCTTTTAAGAAGATGTTAGATCATGATGTCATGATATATGTTCTTGATTCTAGAGTTGAAATTTTGACAATGGTTTGGTTAGTTCTCTTTGGTTTTGAAGTATTAATCATTTTCTTGGAGCTTCATGATTGTGCAGATTGTATTTGAAGTTGGCATGGATTGATTGCTAAAAACTCATGGATACTAGAGAGACTTGGGTGAGGCTTGATATCTCTTGAACTTAGAGATATGTGTTGGAAAGATTTATCATTATGAGATGTCAACAAAAGGACCGAGAAGCCTACACTTGGAAATGGATGTCAGTCCATTATAGACCTTATGAGAAGGTTGTCTTTATTACAAGCTTTTATTGCTTGGTGTTATATGCAAGGACAATCTTGTATCCCACTCTTGGTCTACTCTGTAGGTAAATAATCTAATAGGTGTTGCCCACCTAATTATTAGATGCATTCTTTATATGTATCTTGTCTTCTCTTTTACACTAGCCTTGAAAAAGATTATTGAGAAGTAGATGCATGGGTTTATGGATTTTTGTTCTCATTATTATTTGATCTTGAGCTATGGAACTAGTTCTAAGGATTTGTTTTGGAGAGGTACAGAAATGGTTTGTGGTTTTTGGGCTAATTCCCTTTGTTGTGGGAATGTTTCGCTAGTTTGATCTACTTTTAGTGAGAGGTTAACATCTATTGCTGCCATGTTTTCATCATATTTTGGATGTTAGATGTTGATTCCCTTTTAGTTTGGGAGTGTTGAAAGAGATCTTACTTTACACAGTTTGGTACAGGTTAGTGTGGTATAAAGACATGGTATGATTTTGCAGTTTCTCTCTTTCCTGGTCTATTGTCTTCTTCTTAAAGGTTCTCATGTTTATGGAGTTGAGATTTGTATTGGAGTCAAGTGTTATTGTTGTTAACAATAATTTGGTAGCTCCTTGATCTTTTTCTTCATTGGTTAAGAGGACTTGTGAGAGTTATTCATAGATTGGTAATGAGAGATGTTTTATGCATATCATTATATGTTTTGACACTTTATGGTAGAGGAGTTAGCCACATCCTCTAAGAGAAGTGCTATAGGACGATTTGTTAATGCCTTGATCTTATTTTCAATTTTGACATTACCCATGCAGTGGGAGTTTGTGGATATGTATGCTCTTTATTGTCACAATATCTTCTTGGTTGTCTCAGTTTGCAAGTTATTTATGTGAAGATGAATTTGTATGTTTCACTATTGGGATCTACGGGTTCTGCAAGTTTAGTGGGTTGTCTTTACCCATAGGTTGCATTAAAGACTTAGATGTGGACTGTCAATATCCACAGATCCGTTCAGTGTTATTGCAGATTTTGTTTGTTGGTTTTGTCTTTGGTCATTTGTACATTGGTATGTTGCATTGAGATGGGAGGATGGATGATTAGCATGATTATCTTATAGGGACTTGATTGCAGTTTTGGGTTGGTATGTTGATGGCATGGAGTTCTACCTATGATGGTTTGTTTACCCTTTTTTTGAGGTATGGATATTTTGGATGAGCTAGCAACTTGTTGTGGTTGCTTTTCCATTTGGTATGAGTGTGGAAGACACTCAGAGTCTTATGTTATCGCATGATTTGATGCTTGTGTTCATGTTGAGATTGGTGCAGGTTTCAGTGACAATTGATATGTTTCACCTTGGCATGTTTCTTGTTTATCATGGGTAACATGATGTGAGGAGTTCTTGTTTGAGATGATGGTTATCATGGTTGATTTTGCAGGTATCTTGTTGGAGCACAAAAGCATGTTGAAGAATCAATGACACATTGATGGATATGGATGTTTTTCCCTATGATTTAAAGTTTGATTATATCATTTAGAGTAATTGCAATGTATAATGTCAAGTGGGAGAATGTTGGGATAAGTTGCCATTAACTTGCAATTCTAACCAATTCATATGTCTCCAAAATTTTTGGAATGTGTTCCCCAACACATAAGGACTTTGAGAGATTAATAATTTATTAATTATATCACTTTGACTTATTGCAATCAATTCCTAATTGATAGGGTCAAACTTGGGCGCTCACTTTTGGAGTGGGGTCCATGAAGACTTGTTGACAACTTCTTGAAGTCTATTTTGAGAGTTTGACAACTCCTAGTGAGTGGGAGTTAACTTGGGCACCCACTTTTGGAGGTGTCTTATATTTAGACTTGGAGTTTGTTTTTTTTATGTACATGAGTGGATATTGTTGATGCACTTTGCATGAATATAATGTTGGAGTTAACAGAGGAGTTAGAGATGCATGATATTTGCATGAACATGATATAGCAGTTGATAGTGGATTCAAATATGCATAATATTTGCATGAATATGATGTGGCAGTTAACAGTGTTGCATGTTACTTGCTTGTTGCTTATATGGACTTGCATGATGTTGCATGTCACTTATATGAACTTGCATGTGCTTACATGTTGTTGCATGTTACTTGCATGTCACTCATATGAACTTGCATGTGCTTGTATGTTGTTGCATGTTACTTGCAAGGACTTGCATGTTGTTGCATGTTGCTTATATGGGCTTGTATGTTGTTGCATGTCACTTATATGAACTTGCATGTTGTTGCATGTTATTGCATGTCAGTTTTGAGAGGTTGCTTGTAGAACACTCCAACTCCAGAAACTCACAGGAGGGTACATCTCAGTGTTTCAAATAATGGGTATCAATTGCAAGTTGAATCAAGTGTTTGCATGTCACTTGCATGTACAAAACAAGGTAATTCATAATAACATTGGGGACAACAATCTTGCATGTTGTTTGCATGAGATTGGTGTGTGTTGATCACTTCAGTTGACTGAAAGAGATTGGGCAAACTTGGACGCCCAATCTTGGGTCTTTCAATTGTTGCTTTTATTTAGAAATGTATTTGATGTTGGCTAAGTTTATTTGAGAAAACTTGGATGCCCACATCCAAGACAGACAGTTAACAGGAAGCTTGACTTAGGTTGACTTTTGTCTTCTCTATTTGGAGTGCTTGGGTTTTGCATGAGGATTTGTTTTTATGTTATCAATTACAATTGATTGTAATTTGAGTTTCAAGCTTTCCAATTAAGAAGCTTTTGTATTAGTTAAAAAGCCCAATACATTTCCCAGAGAGTTGAATTGTGAAAAAGACCTTAAAAAAGCAAGAAGTTTTTTGTAAAAGACTTAGAAGAAAAAAGCAAGAAGTTTTTATAGGTTTGAAGATTGAAGAAGCTTTTGAAGTGCATCAAGGAATCAAAGGATTTCAATATTGAATGTAATCTTTCACAAGAGATTTAATACAAGCATAAACACCTTTGGTGTGGAGTTTTTCGCTTAGGGGTTTCTCCACGTAAATACTTGTCTTCTTCTTGCAAGCTATTTTCTTCTACTACATCAATTAAATTAGAGAAATACTCTAACATCTAAATTGAAAGAAATTTTTAGTTTTACACATGCTATTAATTTCATATTTTAAAACATTTTAAAGCTACATAGCTGCAACATTACCTTGTTCTCTCTCCCTTTTTCCAACACATATTCAGTGAGATTTTTGGCATGATATGAGTGTTTTTGAGTAGATTTATTAGTTAGAGACATATGACCTTCTATTACAAAGATGTAAATAATGATGTCATGAGAAGCCATTGGTTTCTGCATTGATCATGTAGTGCAATTTTTTATGGTTATTTGAGTTTTTAAATGAGGTTGGAGATCTCTTAGATATCGAAGATTAAGTGTTGGAATGTTGAGTCTCTTGATGAGGTTTTAATAGAAAGATTGAGGAGCCTACACCTAGAGCTAGATGTGAGTTCATCACATGACAAAAATGATTTGATAGGTATAATTAACTAATTATTTAGATATATTTTTAGTATGTTTTGTTAGAAGGATAAAACCCTAAGGTGAAATCCTAGGAGGTGTAGGAAATGTGAGACCTTTCACAAATTTTTGTAGAGGAAAAAAAACCCCTACATGTTAAATTATCTATTAGGGTAAAATAATTAAGTTACAAATGATAAAAATGTTTAACCCTAAATAAATGAGCTGAGTCTAGAAAGAGGCACTAAAACACATACAAAAATAAATGCTAAAATTGACAAAGAAGGATATGACTGCTTAGCTCTATGGGTGCCAAGAAATAATCTATTGTAGCATCTGCACTATGATTCATCTCAAAATTATGATATCAAATCTGCATTAGTCAAGCTTTGATAGACAATAAAACAAATCGATCTATTTTCGAGTTCAAACCTACATGTATGACCTCAAACACATAAAATTGTGGCCTTGAACCTAGGATATCTACTCTTCGAAAACTTGTTCACTTGTAAATATTTGGACAAGATGATGCTAAAAAGCACTAATATAGCCTGCTATCAAGTGGGGGAATTTGCTTCTTGTCTCTATTGTAGTCAGACCATGTTAGACCAATTCAATGGTGTTGACATGTTTGACTTGACATGCCAAGTCGAATGCAAATACATGTATAAATATCCTTACGAATACATATGAGATAATGATCTAGATGTTTGATTATTAGTGTGTCATAATGATAATGTGATGTGTGTCCTCTAGATAATTAAACGACCTAGGGATTTGTCTTTTCATACAACACCCTAGCGTTTTCAAATTTATATATTTTGTGTAAGTCAATAGTTCACAGCTAGTTAGACTGAGTCAGCTTGTGCCCATAATTAAAAAGTGGAGGTCAAGGTCATACATGTGGTCCTGAATCGCAATTGTAGAATTGACCCAAGATATGAAACATGAAAGTCAAGGGATAGATACAAATCCTTAGGGAATGGGGATTCAAGTTTAGCTCAAGTTTTGAGATGAAACAACTGTTACACATGTTACACAGAACCACGCCATTTGAACACTAAACCATTACCAAGGACTAAGGGTCAAAACAAGTCCAATACAAATAAGGAAAAGTGGCGAATAGTACACTCTTCACCTCTACACTCTCTTTACATATCTCTATCTTAAATTATTATTTTCTTTTATTTTTTTCCATGACTTATTTGAAATGCACTTCTTCTCCAATGCCAACCATAGTATAATATAAATGTAGTAGAAGACAATAATATAAATTCCAATTTTATACTTGCATTTCCGCTGTTTACTTGGAGCATGTCGACAGAATGGAAAAAGCATAGGTGAGGAAAAGGTGCAAGGTCGGCAGGGCTTATCATTTTCAATGAAGTATAACTAGAATTGCCGACAGCCGGTGAGAAGGGGGATATAGTTTCTGGAACGTAGTCGCTTTCGACCCCGTCTTTTCCTTTGATGACCCGACCGGCAGGCAGGACGGACCCCATCTTTACGTAGTATTTGCTGTCCATAAACTATCAACCATATCTGTTTTTTTTTCTTTTCTAGTATTTCTTTGTCATATCGTCTGACTTTCGGCAAACAGTAAATGGACGCTTACACTTTGTCTTACGTGTTGTTCAGTCCAGGGCTGAACTCTGTCTTATTGGCGACCATTGCCTGCTTGGCCTTCACAATGAATTATACCTTCCTTATTCCTTTGCCTTATCAATTTCTGCTTTCAACTTTCAAGCCAACCATTAAAATGCAAAAGGACGATGATTTGGCCTGAGGGGGGACCGAATGGCCTTTGGTTGTTGGAAAAGATCTCACCCGCCGTTCCCCAGATGATTAAAATGAAAATGAAGTGAAGAATATGGGATTTGAAGTCGCCGTCAAAGTAGGTTTCCCAACCAAAACCAGACTGTAAGAAAAGTGTATGATTCTCGGTGAGAATATATACTATTTTAATGGTGAAATTTGCATACCCTACCCTTTTTTCTTAAGATTTGGGTCCACTATGACTAAAGTGTTTTTAATGCAATGTCTAGTTTATAAGTATATTCTTTTGTGAATTTGGTTCACTATTATTCGTTTTTATAGTTTGGTTTTGATTTCTAGATTCATCATTTATCATCTTAGATTAGATATGTGGGTGTAGACTTCAGACAGTGATTATGACATTCACATGGAAAATCAAAGATGAAAAGAAATTTACATATCCGACGTCAATTCTTGGATGTTTCTACTCTAAATCCCATTGATTCCTTTCTAGTGTCATTATGAACCAACTTGGTGCATGTTTGTGTTGATTTTTGTGCTATGTTGTTGTCTTTAAAGGCATTTGTTCACTCATCTGAAATTATGTGATGATTATTGAAAGAATTGTCATAGAGCATTTATGAGAGCATCATAGAAATATTATCATAGTATTACATTAGCATAGATCATCCTAGACACCATTGCATGCTTGCTTGTTTTCTTCAATCTTTCACTCGAAAGCATAAAGTTGGTTTGCTAGAGCTTTGACTAAGGAGAACTCGACCTGAGCACAATTACAAATATTCCCCAAAAGTGTTAGTAAACACTGTCAAGCCTTGCTTGAATTCAAACATCAAAAGATCGAGGTAGAAACATTTCAATCAATCGAATTCAACTAGTTCATTCCCATGGGTATAGGTTCAAGCCTACATGCCAACTAATTTTCACAAGTGTGGATTTGAACTAGAATGAAACAAATTAAGTTTGTAGATTCTAAGACGGTCATTTGATCAAGTCCTAAAAGTGTAGCACCATGCTGAAATGATTCCCTATGTCTTCAACATCATTTTCCCATCATTGAAATATAGCTAAGTATCACATTTTAAATTCATTTAGTTTAGCATTTATTATTTATAGTACTGGCTCATTTATTGAAGTTAATTATTATTTAATTAAATTTAAAACTATTTATTCAACCTAGATATTTTTATAATGTAAGGGTGCCTATTTTTCCCACACATTTATTATTCTCTAATGACTTGGAAATATTATTTGTAATGAGGCACTGATGAGGGGGTTACATAGTGGAATTGTAAGAACAAATTCCATTGTTAGTGGGTGTAATATGTAATTAGTGCTTCATGGAGGAGTACTTGTGAGTTAAATATGCCAACTCAAGTGGTGGAACTGAAAGATTCTTGTGGAGGAGTCACATTCTAATTTTGGAGACCACTCTCTTGGAGTGGGTCATGAGAATTCTTACCATGGTATTTTGAGACCTTGTTTGGGCCCGTGGTATTATTTTTTGGTGGTTTTCTAGCTCTCCTTGAGTCTATATATTAAGAGCTTGAGATGGAGGCACTATGCATGATCTCTTTTAGGGTTATGTTGTCAGTTTTTCTCCAAGATTATTGAGCATTGATCTCCCATTTCTCCTAATAGAGCACTAGACTCTGAGATTGTATTATAACCATTATTGTTGTTGATTAATACATTAGGTGTGCTTTGAAGGCTAGGTTTTTTTAAGGGGATTTCCTAGGGTATATTTGTGTGACTCTTGTTTTGTGGGTTATATTCTTCTTCTTCTCTCATTTTGATTCATAAACTTCTCAAGAATTATGTTTGTAGAATTAAAAAAACCAAGATGTATTACTGTGCTACTTAATTCATGATCAAATTGTTAGGATTAAGGTGTCATCTACCTTGTAAATCTGATTAATTTAATTACTCCTAATATTGTAATTGTAAATACAAACATAAGGGAAGTAGAATCCACTGACTGCAGTAATGATTTAATTACGATGATTATAAGATTTATTTATTTTTATCTCAGGATAGTAAATAGGTGAAATAGGGATGTCCAAGTTTATTAATTGATTTTATGATAATTGTAAGAGAATCTTCTAGATTATGCTCTTACATGTTGTAAGGAATTGGTTAATTTTGGATAGTTATGATTGATTATTACAAGGGATCTTATGACAGCCTGTAAAAGGCTATTTCTAGCTAGTTGTTGAACTCCCAAGAGTGGGGCGTGGGATTTGGGTCAAACTTGGGTGCACCATTTGGGAAAGTAGTTATGTAGATGTAAGAATACATAAATTTATTGTGCAAAAATCTAAAACCACACAATGTGGGTGTTTGGTTTTACTAGATTTTGGGTGCCATATTCTATGTAATTTCTCTGTGAGCTTGTAGTCTATTTAATAGAAGCTTGAGGAGTTCATTTTGTATGAGAGTTGTTTGTTTATAGGTGCACAAGTGTAGTTGGATTGGATGTAGGATTGAAGGAAATTGATGTTATTCTAATATCTTTGAAGATAATACAAATTTTCCCTCTTTTCTTGGTAGAGTTTTTTACCCAAAACAGTTTTCTCTATGTAAATCTATGTGTTATGTGTATGGATTTTGAGTATTTCTAATTTATTTGATGCTAGTTCACATCTTCATTTGATATTATACAATATAATTTTAGATTTGCAAGTTTATTTTAGATTTCCATATTGTAGTGGTTTCCTTCATTTCTAACATTTGGTATCAAATCCTGGCCAACTCTGTTTATTGGGTGGAAGTGTGAAGATTTTCTGTGCTACAATGGGAGTTCTAGTTTTGCAAATTTGTGGGTGTGGAAGTCATGATTGTATCTACATCTTAGATAGACATTGAAAATTTTAATGGATCAAACTACAAGTTGTGGAAGCTAAAAATGGAGGATCTCCTTAAGGAGAGGGTGTTGATAACTGAGAGGGGGAGGGGTGAATCAGTTATCTTAATTATTTTAGCTTTCTGAAATTTCTTAATAATTAATGCAACATCAATTCAAATAAGCAAACATAACCATGAAATAGAAATACACATGACACAATATTTTTGATGTGGAAACCCTGTTAAGGGAGAAAACCACGGGGTGATTAACCCAAGATTGTATTCTCTATTAGAAGAATAGAAATATAAAATGGCACTTGCCAATTAGGGCTCACTGCCCGAGCACACTGCTCACAAGAGGCTCACTACCTACAAGTTGTAAGAAGAATAACAAGATCCTTGAACTGATGAGAAGCATCCACATATGCTGAGGTTCAGTTCCGGTTAGGCTCAATACACTGATCTACTGCGCTTCATCCTTTCTCTTCTTTAGTGTTGCTGTTCTTTCACATACCAGACCTGCCTTACTGCTTCCACACTGCTCTTCTGCTTTTCTTCGCACTTCACAACACACAACACACCCACTCCTCATCGAAATCCATTTGGTATATATATATTTGCACAAAGGATTTCATCCTCTTCTTAGTCGGCATCCGGAATAGTCAGTGTTTCCCAAACTTTAGTCTGTCGGTTGAATCCTTGCTTACCAAGTGATGCGGATCAAAAAGATACTTGTAGACGTCATCTAACATGTCGGCCAATCATGAATGATACCTTATGAATCTTGATCATCATCAATATCTTATCCGGAATAATGTCTGATGCTTTGCTGCTCAGTTCTTCCTCTGTCTGTTCTGCCAAACAGGAACCCAATACTCAAATGTTCATATCTCTTCACTCCTTCATCACCAGAGGCTCAATTCCTGGAATCTATCAGTCAAGGTACTCCTCTTGACTTCCCCAAGTCTGCACTTTCCAAAGATACTTACTCTGAGAGATCCGGACCTGACTGTCGGACCTGGCCACAACACTCTGTTCTTGCTTACCGGACTACAACACTCTTCAATTTGACTTTCGGTATAGGCACACTATGTCCTGCGGATGTGTGGGATGAACTTTGTTGCCATCAATGACAACAATCATGAAGCTCCAATGTGTCTCTAGCCAACAATTTCCCCCTTTGGCATTGATGGCAACACTTAGTGAAAAATGACTAAGTATTATACTATAGTCCCCCTTGGTTGATGCTCTCTTCTAATGTACACTTTTTCGGAGCTCCCCCTTAGCTAGATACCACATTTTTCACTGTTCCTCACTCCCCCTTTGACATCAATGGCAAAGGGTAGGGTTCGCACACCAAAATTTTCAAAAATAATCTATACTTAGCCGCATAAGTATATATACATGCGTATACTTACATATACTGAAGTATATCTGCAAAAGATGTCTTCAACTGGGCAAATTCTGTTGCCCAACTCAGCTTCATCCTGTCCAAAATTGAGATGTGACCACTCAGCAGGAATGCAAAAGCTTCTGCCCTCTTGAGATTTGTCGGATCATTAGTCCGGGCTGTGGTCTGAGCATCAGTTAGGGCTTCATGCATGGCCTCTAACTTAGGGATAATCATCCCTCTAAGTTCACCCATTCTGCTTAATATGTTCTTCTTTTCCTTCTCAAGCTTCTTAATTTCATTCATGATTACAATAGTTTGACATTCCTGGCTTGTTATGGATAAGTGAGAGGATCAAAATTCTGAGAGAGGTTTGACAGTTTATCCTCTTGTTCTTTCACTTTCTTCTCAATATCCTTTGTTGCTTTAGTCCATGATATACAAAATTTATATACTTCTCCTCCATCCTTAAGAGCATTTTCTAAGCTCTTTATCCCAATATCCATATTTCTCCTATCATTGGTTATAAACCCTTGTAACTCCAAGAATCTCTTATCCAAAACTCTTTCCAAACTTTCTCTTCTGTTGCTTTCTCTAAATAATCAAAATGTGTACTAATAGAATTTACAAGAGACTTTAGATTACTGGATGTGGATGCTGTAGAATCCTTTTGGAAGGATGGCATGATCTTTTCCAGTACACCGGATGCAGTTTCTATGAGTTCACAATCTTCCATGTGAGACTTCAGCATTTTTTCTTTTGCCTTTGCTTGAGTGAAGGAAGCTAGCTTCATGGTTTGCATCAGAGAGAGGGAATCAAAATTGAATGGACCTTGAAGTAACTCTAGTTCATCAAATTTCATCATCTCTTTAGTCAAGAAATCTTTGACTGCTTCTGCTGTGTCTCTTGCCGGAGATAGAATTTTCTCCCCTTTTGCAGCCTTACCACTGTCATCTATATCTTTTTCTGTCCTTGACTCTTCTTCTCTTCCCTTTCCTTATACTTTCTTCTCCTTTAGATCCGGAGACTGCTGGAGAGTCTGGATTTACTTCTCCTTGGACTTCCTCTTCCAGAGTAGAGGAATCTAAGTCCCTACCTTTTTCTTCACCTGTCTCCTTTACCTTTTCTACTACTGTCTCAGTAGTTTCTTCCTTGTCGTCCATGGCAGAGGGCTCATCACTTATGTCCTCTATGATAGGAATGTTGAACCTTTTATAGGCATTCCAGAGGATTTCTTCAGTTTCTTTAGCTATTTTATCAGTTTCTCCTAGCGTAAGCTGATTCATTCTAGCTTTGCTCCGGAACTCATCCTTGCAATCTTTGAAAATCATATTCATTTGTTTCTGCGTGATTGAGGGATAGAGCTGAATAGCTATTTGTTCCCTGATCTCAAGGTCCTTGGCCTTGGCATTGTTCTTTCTGATTTCTAGTTCTTTCTCTAGGCTCTTTGGAATTAAAGATGTATACACCTAAAATTGGCTCAGGTTGAATTAAGTAAATATTTTAATATTTATCTTAATTCTTATTTTCTTCTATCAATTAAATAAATATTATAAGTTTATTTGATTGGTTCATTATCCCATAATTAAATAAAATTATTTTATTTAATTAAATTCCCTAAATTCTTCTAATGTCTCAAGTCCTAAAATCCACCTCACAAAATCCACCTCATAAATCCACCTCACCAATCCACCTCACTAATCCACCTCATCTCTTCCACCTCACCATGTTGCACATATAATTAAATATTCTTAATATTTAAATTAGCTAATATCCTCCATTTTCCCAAAATAAATCTTTAAATCAATTATCCTTCACAAATTGAATATTTTATTCAATGTTCCCCACTAGCCTTCACCCATTGAATATTTTATTCAATGTTCCCCACTAGCCTTCACCAATTGAATATTTTATTCAATGTTCCCCACTAGCCTTCACCAATTGAATATTTTATTCAATGTTCCCCACTAGCCTTCACCCATTGAATATTTTATTCAATGTTCCCCACTAACCTTCACCAATTGAATATTTAATTCAATGTTCCCCACTATCCTCCACTATTGAATTCTTAATTCAATTGTCATAACCCACTGTCCCCCACTATTGAATTTTTAATTCAATTGTCATAAACCACTATCCTCAAATAAATTTTTTTTAATTCACCCATTATGAATTAAAGATTCACAAAAAATGAGAGCCATTGATCCTCACCCTCCATTCTATTTTCAGAAAATCTATAAATAGAACCCTCTTCTAAGCCATTGGGGAGGAACTTCATTTGCACCATCACTATACCCAAAATTCTCTCATCTTCTCTTCTCAATTCCATTCTCCAGTATCCTCCATTATTGTGTGTTGAAGCTCTCATTCAACACAAACAGGTATTCTAAGCCATTCTTTCTTTGGCATCTTCAAACAAGCAAGCAAGCAAGAAAGCTTCTGAGGGCTTCTCAAATCAAGATCAAAGCAAGATAGGCAACAATGGAAAACGACAAGTAAAAAGGGTTGTAAGTATGCTCTTACTCATCTTGGTTTGATTCCTCTTTGCCTTCACATTCTATTGATGTTTAGGTTTTTAGGTTTTTCATGTATTTGACTAACACTCATTTTCGCCCTCACAAAAGATATAATCTCAATGAATGCTTTATTATAAATGTTAAGGTACCTGACTATGGCTTCTTGCAGGATCTTCTGATCAGCCTCACTGTAGTAGTCATAAAATTCAGTCATTAGTTTCAAGTTGCCATCCACAGTGACTGATTTGACTACATTATCAATGGACAGAGTGGGCCTTTCAACAAACTCTTCTACCATCTTTTCCTTGTCTTCACCGGTAGAGGGTTCACCAGATACTTTCTTCTTTTTCCTTATTTTCCTTACCTCCTCATCTGATTCTGTCTCTTCTTCATCCTTCTGACTGATATAAGACCTTGTGGCCTTTGTCTTAGTCCTTTTCTTTACTTTACCGAATGATTTTGCTTCCAGTTTTGATGCCTTTGAGGTCTTAGCAGTTGTAGGTGCAGACCTCTTAGAGGATCTGATCCGGGAGGGGGCTTCTACCGGATCACTTTCCTTTTCTGCTTCTTCCTTCTCTTTCTCTGCCCTTTCCATCTTTTCTCTATGTGCATCAAGTACCTCTTTTGAGATTCCATGCCTCTTGGCAAATTCTTCTACCTCTTTTCTCACTTTTCTCTTCATCTCCGGTTGTCTGAGCTCAACATGGATTTTTATACTTAATTCTTCAAAGGTTCCAAACCTTTCTGCCTTAGGATCTTTGGGTTGACTAAGCATGTGTTGAACATGTAGCTCAACAATTTTCTCATCTACTTCATACCCCATGGGCATGATCCAGACTATCCTTGGTTCCACAGCCTCCATTAGGCACTGATCAGTTTCTACCATAAAGCAAACTGTATCCTTATACTTTTCAACTAGAGATTTTGGAATTCTCTCCCTTGCTTGCACCATACTCTGAAATTTCTTGAAGTAACCCCACAGAGCTGTATTTCTTGCCTTAGCATTCCCAAGCCCATGCAGGTAGTCTCTGATTTGAATGGCAACAGGTTTGTCATTTTGCCATACCCAACCATTGGATCCGGGCAGCTCATTCATAAAGAAGAAAAACAAACACAATATTAGTCCACCATACTTAAAAGAGTTCTTCTTTTCCTTCTTAATCTTCTGTAAGTTTTCCATCAGTTGGCTTAGGAGTTCACAAAGGTCATAATCTGCATTCTTTCTCAACATCTCATAAGCAGTATACACAGCAGTTTTAGGTACTGAATTCTCCTTGCTGGAGTGATATATCTTATAACCAATTATCATAGATGCAAACTTGATATCCGGATCAGAGATATCTTCTATGGTCATTGCTCTCTATCAAATTTTGATCCGGTAGCTTCACTCACAGTTTGGTTTTTGACAGATTTGAGAACTGGTATCCCTCCGGATGAGTGCAAGTCGGTTACTGCCCTAATTGCATCCTTAGTGATCTTAAATGGTCTATTCAACCATAAGAAGTTATCATGTACTCTGCTCAACACATACTAGACCCATTCATCCTCCTCAAAATAGGGGAAATGAATGCACTGATCAAAATGTTTGTCCCGGATGGCCTAGTACTGTGGTTTGACTTCAAAAGTATCATCAATTAAATGATTGTGATAGATGTCTGCCAGCTTGGATTCCCCAAAATCTCCAATGTTTGCATGAATGTAAACCCTAACATCTTCTACGTGCAAAATACCATGCGGAATGCTAGAAAAAGCACATGAGGGATCCACTTCTAGAGATTTGTATGGGTGCTTCTTAAATTTAGGGCGTGGCCTATCAGAAATCTTCACCACATTCGGAGTAGTCATTTTCAAAAGATTTACAGAGAGATATTCAGCAACGGAAAATACCTTTTACACTTCTAGGGTTCGCTGAATGAGCCGGATTAATTTGTTGGATGAATCAACTTCAATGATTAATCTTTGAGAATTTGAGACAGTTTGTTGCAGAGCTCCTTTTCTTTTCTTCTTGAGTGCAAATGTGTAAATGACGAACGAATGAACTCTTTTATTTCTGGGGAAGCCCTAATTTCATACTGCAATAAATGCGCAACCTAAGTCATTCCAGTTGCCTTGTTCATCTTATTCTGAGACAGATCATTTCCAGATCACTGAGATACACTTAGAGTTATTCTTGGAGAATAGTGATAATCTATCTTCCTTTCCTTAATCATTTGATCTATCCGCAAATCAAGATTCCATAGTTTGAATCATGTCAGATTTAACTATGAAAAACCTACTACTCACTGGATGACTGATGAACCGGATTAGTCTTTAACCTGTTCAAAACTTATTGCAGATCTTTCATCTCTTAACCAAACCTTATTTGGATGTCGCTTTGTGAACCCTTTAATCCACAACTCTCCTTGTGCCAGTTCCAGCACCAATTAACTAGCTGGGGGAAAATGTTTTTCTTTGTGACTCCCCCTGAGCCAGAGTTCACCTTCTAATTTCCAGAAGGAATATCAGCACCAGATTCTAGTGTGGATCCATCCCCTACATTTTCTGTACTTCTCTTCACCCAAATCTTGTTCATCTCACTTTTGACTTCATCCGCATTCACTTTTCCTTTTCCCTTGTCTTGATTCTGATTATGATGTACCGGACCTCTTTTGTCCTAATTCTTACTTCTATAGAATTTGGCAATATGACTGGATCTATTGCAATTGTGGCAAACAACATTTCTTTGCATATTTGATTGATGTCCTCTTGATCTACATTGATTAGCCATATGACCCATTCTATTGCATGCAAAGCATCTACCATTGAATGAATTGTTCATTTGCATATTTCTGCATTCATGAGATTTGTGACCATACCTTTTGCAGTTAAAACACTATCCGGAGAAGGATGTGTTAGTTTGATTCATTCTCCTTCTGCATTGATTAGCTTTGTGACCAAAGTTATTGCAGTTGTGGCAGTATCCATTGAAGGATGGATATCTTTGAGCATTAGGTTGCCTTACCGGAGGTCTTTTAGGCCTATTCCTTGAATTTTCTGATCCAAACTTCTTCTGACCAGATCCAGAGCTTTCACCTTTCTCATATCCCAAACCACACTTGTCATCTACCCTCTTTTGGCTTTCAAGAAGAACTTCAAGTTGAGCAGAACTTATCTTGAATTTCTCTTTATATTCATTTGCTGTTTGAAGATCCCTTTTAAGAGAGATAATTTGATCAAGTTTTTCTTCATTTTCTTTAGCATCTTCAAGATCAGATTCAAGATGTCTGATTATTCTATCCATCTTGTGGCAGTCTTCTGATTTCTCCTTGAGAGATTGTCTTAGATCATCTTTAGTTTTTCTTTTCTCTTCAATTTCTTGAGTAAATTTCATAACTCCTGATTCCATTTCATGTCTTACCATGATGATCTCTTTTGATAATTTTTCACATAACTTGGTTTTCTCCTTAAGATCTCCATTTGTATCATTTGCTTCACCTTGACTTGCCAATTGCTGAAGTAGTTCCTTTCTCTTTTTCATAGAGAGACTTAGTTTCCCTTTTAGTTCATTTATGAAATCATCAGCCTGTTTGAGTCTTTCCTTCAATTCATTGACTTCAGAATTAGATTGCTCAAGATCATCTAGGGCAGACTGAAGTTGCTCCCTCATACCATACATATCCATCTTAATTCCCAGATCTTCCTACAACTGTTAGACTCTATTTGGAGGAACTTGGCTCTGATACCAATTGTTGATAACTGAGAGGGGGGGTGAATCAGTTATCTTAATTATTTCAGCTTTGAAATTTCTTAATAATTAATGCAGCATCAATTCAAATAAGCAAACATAACCATGAAATGGAAATACACATGACATAATATTTTTGGCGTGGAAACCCTGTTAAGGGAGAAAACCACGGGGTGATTAACCCAAGATTGTATTCTCTGTTAGAAGACTAGAAATACAAAATAGCACTTGCCAATTAGGGCTCACTGCCTGAGCACACTGCTCACAAGAGGCTCACTGCCTACAAGTTGTAAGAAGAATAACAAGATCCTTGAACTGATGAGAAGCATCCACATATGTTGAGGTTCAGTTCCGATTAGGCTCAATACACTGATCTACTGCACTTCATCCTTTCTCTTCTTTAGTGTTGTTGTTCTTTCACATACCAGACCTGCCTTACTGCTTCCACACTGCTCTTCTACTTTTCTTTGCACTTCACAACACACCACACCCACTCCTCATCGAAATCCATTTGGTATATATATATATCCGCACAAAGGATTTCATCCTCTTCCTAGTCGGCATCCGGAATAGTCAGTATTTCCCAAACTTTAGTCTGTCGACTGAATCCTTGCTTACCAAGTGATGCGGATCAAAAAGATACTTATAGAAGTCATCTAACATGTCGGCCAATCATGAATGATACCTTATGAATCTTGATCATCATCAATATCTTATTAGGAATAATGTCTGATTCTCTACTGGTCAGTTCTTCCTCTGTCTGTTCTGCCAAACAGGACCCCAATACTCAAATGCTCATATCTCTTCACCCCTTCATCACCGGAGGCTCAATTCCTGGAATCTATCAGTCAAGGTACTCCTCTTGACTTGCCCAATTCTGTACTTTCCAAAGATACTTCCTCTGAGAGATCCAGACCTGATTGTCGGACCTGGCCACAACACTCTGATCTTGCTTACCGAACTACAACACTCTTCAATTTGACTTCCGGTATAGGCACACTATGTCCTGCGGATGTGTGGGATGAACTTTGTTGCCATCAATGACAACAATCATGAAGCTCCAATGTGTCTCTTGCCAACAGAGGGATCAATGGTTGGAATGATCAAAAGGTAAGAAAATTGATACAATCAGTCAAGATGAGTGGGACAAGATGAATAAAAATGCATAGGGCACAATCCGGATATGTCTTGCAGAATCTGTTCTACTGAATGTCTGTGAGGAAAAGACCACATATTTTTTATGGAAATGATTGGGTGAGATTTATCAAGCCAAGAGTCTAGTAAACAAACTCTATTTAAAAATAAAATTATTTTCTCTTAAGATGAAGGAAGGTGAATCTATTGCAGAGCATTCAAATCCTTTTAATTTTTTTTTTAGTCAATTAACCTCTATTAATGTTAAGATTGAGGAAGTAGACAAATGTATTATGCTTCTTTGTTCTTTACCTGAGTCTTGGGGAGAATTTCGTTCTTTCTATCATTGCTAACCTCGATGATCCAAAGATGGATGCTCTTGTTGCAACTCTATTGACACAAGAAATGAAGAAGAAGGCTATGGATAGCTTAGTGGATGCTCTTCATGTTAGGGGTAAGTCAAAAGAAAGAGGACCAAAATGAGATCAAAAGGGGCCTAAGGAATCAAAAGGAAAGTCTTAAACTCCTAGAAAGAAGAACAAAGTTAATTGTTGGAATGACTGAAAGAGGGGACGTGTTAAGAAGGAATGCAAAAATAAAAATAAACAATGGGATTCCTCCACATAAAAGCCCTTCGATGCAGGTGAAGAGGTTTTAATTTCTTCTTGTAATGTTGTATCTAACAAACATTGGTTGGTTGATGTAGGATGTGTTGATGATTACAATATACAGCCTTCTGGCCCTCCTTCTAGCGCCAGAAAACTGTTGATGATTATAATATACAGCCTTCTAGCCCTCCTTTTAGCGCCAGAAAACTGTTGATGACTGTTTTGATGCAATCATAACAATAAGTTAAAATTCACATATAATGAACTGAAACTATACTTGAAAGATAAGAAGGAATCATTTGAGATTCAACTAATCCCAAGTCTACAATGGTTCGGTTGGTCAAGTTCAGTTGGTCAATGTGAAGCTGTAATGTTCAAGGGGCCTTACGTAGTTTAGGTTTGTTTGGTGGCTTACTGGACTAAGAATATGCAAAAAGGTCATAGATTTCAACAAGTGTTCTGTTCATTTGCATACAAGTGTTACCGGGCTGCAAGTTTTAGATGGTTTTCTTAGATTTTTTGCAGCTTTCTTCTTTATCTATTTATGAAAACTATCTACTTATAGTTCTGTTATGCATGCTTCTTCAAATTTGAGACAATTTCCTTTAGATTTCTACGTTTTCAGCTAAATATTTCAGATGGGTTGGGAAAAGTTAGAAAGATCTAATCTATACCTCATTTAATCTACCGAAGGATCTAATTGTTTCTGTTATGCACTATGTAAATACCACAGTAATTTGATCAAATCCACAGTAAAAACCTTAAATGCAAGTTCTGAGCATTTTCACAAACATACATTTAAAATTGCAAGCTCTCAAAGAAGATATTTCAAAACACAAAGAAGAACAGGAGAACACTCAGAAGATAGATGCAGAACTCCAGATTCTATTGTATTAGAAACGAATAGTCATACATGATTTACAATGTAGGAATGACTCTTAGTTTCATTGATCATACTACAGAGAACTTACAAGCTTTACAGATACAGTAAGGCAGCCAGACATTCCACGCGCACCTTACTGCAGACAAACAGGCGACCTCCTTCTTCTACTTCTAAACTATGCTAACTTGCTGTATGCTTCTAAAAGAAAAAAAAAATCTGTTGTAGCCACTGTTGTTTTCCTAAAATCCCTGTTGTAAAGTATTACAGTGTAGAGAGGCACAATATAAAGACATTCTGATTGTCCTCACTACAGCAAAAACCTAACTGAACCCCTGGTTCAAACCCCTGGTTACAGCAATAAATACAGGTGAACCAGCTCTCAAAAATATCTCTGAGCAGTGTCAAATCTGGGCGAAATATTGCCCCTTCTGAGAAGTTCCGGCAGCTGGGTAATAACTTCTGTTTGTCTGTTGCAGTAATACCTTCAGCTGCAACCTTGTTCTTTACTTGAATGGCCTTGACTTTTCACATTTCATCCTTATCTTCTTGCTGCTGAGATCAGATTTCCTTCCTCCATGAGGTCACTGTGTTGACTTTCCAGCTGCTTCCTCAACTGCAAGCCTGCAAGACAAGACAAGCAATAAGTATTCCATTTATCACACAAACAACAGGAAATTAAAATAAGCGTTAAAATCTAGGTGACTGCGCAAGATTGTGGAAATCGGATCCAGAATACTCTCAAACGCGTCCAAAATGCGTTCAGACTGCTCAAAATTCATCGGGTCAACTATCGCTGACCGGGAAAATGCCACAGGCGCCAAAAAAAACACTTTAAAATTCCACCGCCTCATTTCCCGCCCATTGGCATGACTATCGCTATCGGCGTGTCAAAAAACATGTTAGTCGATATTCACTTCATCATCATGATATTCTGGAAATATGATGCTCTCCCTTCTGAAGGTCCAGATGATGTCATCATGATATTTCGCTTCTGCATACTGGGGAAAAGAACAACATCATCATCATCATCATGCTGAAGGAGAATAGGAGGATATGAAGATAATCCTGCTGCTGAGGAAAGGAAGAATGATGGTGACGTCATCGTCATATTCGGGCTTCATAAAAAATGCAAAAGATGACGTCATCGTCATATTCGGTTAAGATCAGGGGGCTAATTATGATATCGGGTCACCTAAGGAGCATGATCAGGATGATGAATGTAATATGACCCTTTTTGCGGCCAAGGTAACCCTCTCGAAAGATCAGGATGATGATGATCATCATCATATTTGGGGCTTCTGTCGAACTTAGAATAAGACGTCATCATCATATTCGTGAACTGGATCGTGCTTTGGAAAATATCCTGCTGAAGGGAAAATGTGATGATGATGATCATCAGGATATTTGCTTCTTCGTTTATCAGATCGGGATGACGTCATCATGATATCCGGGGCCTTTGTTAAACTTAAAACATGACGTCATCATGATATTTTGCTAACCGGATCATGTTTTGGAAAATATCCTGCCGAAGGGAAAATGTGATGATGATGATCATCAGGATATTTTCAAAAGGTCTTACTTCATCGGCAGGAGGACTTTACGAAATATCAGGTGGACAAACAAGATCATGATGATCTTGACAATAGGACAGGATAAAAATATGATGATGATCCTCATCGAATTATCATGATGACGTAATCATCATATTTCATCTTTGGAGCATAAGGATGAGTTGAGGTCATCATGATATTTGCGCTAGGGTGATATTGTAAAATATGATCATGCTGTTGAGGAATGGAATATCACCCTCTCCTTAAAAGACAGGGTGATCATCATGATCATGCTGAAGGAGATCAGGAGGATATGAATATGATGATCCTCTTAATCGAATATCATGATGATGTCTCCATCACTTAGCGAATTTCAGCGAATGACCCTCGTGAAAGATCAGGATGATGATCATGACTATGCAAAAGGAGGTCAGAAGGATATGAAGTCGTCATCATCATCTTAGCGAATATGACCCTCTTGTGAAAGATCAGGATGATATGAAGTCGTCATCATCATCTTAGCGAACTTCAGCAAATATCATGATGATGACCCTCCGATAGGATTATAACACACGCACGCAAATATGCCGACGGTGGATTTTCTAAGTCAGGGTGATCTTATATTATCAGCATGATATTATAAGATCATGCGATGCAAAAATATCATGATGATGCTCGCGATACAAAGACCGCTCGACGGGGAAACTTACCGTGACTTAAAGTTGACGTCATCATGATATTTGGACCTCAGGATATTATCAGGGGGGGGGGCTTTTCAAATATGATGATGATGTCCTTGATACAGCAAAACCGAGTTTATAAAATATGATCCTCCTAAAAAATCATGATGCTCGCGATGCGAAAGACCTTTTGACGGGTAAAGGGCACTACCACCTAAGATTGACGTCCGGATATTGCGACTGCATGATTTTATCAGGTCATAGACCAAGATCATGATGACCTTGTCAACATGAAAAAAATATGATGATCACTTGCGATTATCAGGTTTGACCAAAACTTTGACCGTGCATAACTTCCACATATGGACGAATTTTCAAGTGAAGTAAAAGGCAAACCTGCATGGAATTTCAAGCTCTTTCTAAATATGAGGTCACAGAAATAAAATATAAACTTTGACAAACTGACCTCATGATGATGACCTACCTCATCCAATATCATGATGATGATGCACCTGACCTTCATTTTTACCAAACTGCCAGAAAGCAGAAAAACACAAGCAGAAGCAAAAGGCAAAACATCAGCAGGGGTCCTCGTTTTGCTAAGGAGCAAAATGGGGCGTGTTGTGAACATCACAATAGGATGCTCTTATCACATAACTCCTCATAAAGAGTAGTTCTCCATATATATGAAAAATATGATGGAGGTAATGTCTACCTTGGGGACAACACTACATATCTAATAGTTGGATGGGGAATGGTACCATTTTGTTTTAGTGATGAGAGGATTAAAACCCTCCAAATTGGTACTTTACATATTCCTAGATTGGCTAGAAATCTTATTTCTATTTCAAAGTTGAATGATTCAAGAATGCATGTAACATTTAACAAGCATGGTGAGAGGAAGGTTGGTGGTAGCAAGGGGAACGAGGATGGGAACTCTATTTAGGCTTGATGTAATTACTTTTTCCAAATCCACCTATGTGAAAAACAAATCTGAAAATACATGTATGATGTGGCATCACAGATTGGGCCACATAAGTAAATTTGTTTTGAAAACTATTATCAATAAAAAATTGTTGGATGGTTTCTCCTATTTTGATGAGCACCGTGTGTTTGGTAAACAAAACGAATCATCTTTTCCTTTAGGACGTTCTTGATAAATTAGAAATTATTCATACGAATGTGTTTGATCCTGTGGATAATGATTCAATTGAAAATCTCATTATTTTATTACCTTCATTAATGATGTATCCAAATTTACATGGATTTATTTTATGTGACATAAATATGAAGTTTTCACTAAGTTTAAGGAATTTAAAGTCTTAATAGAAAACCAATCAGGACTAGAGATAAAAGTATTGAGATCTAACAATAGAGGAGAATTTTGCTCTAAGGAATTTGATGAGTTTTGCAAGCATGTAGGTAGATCATACGACAAAATACTACTTCTTATACACCACAATAGAATGGTGTTGCAAAAAGGATGAACCAAACAATTATGGAAAGAGCTAGAAGTATGTTGATTGATGCACAATTTGATAAATGCTTTTGGGTAGAAGCTATGAGTACCACTTGTTACTTGATAAATAGATTTGCTTGTAAGGATCTTGATTTGACTCCTTATGAAGTGTGGATAGGTAAAAAAACTTTTGTTTCACATTTAATGGTTTTTGGATGAGGCTTTTGTTCATGTGCCTAAAGAAAAACAATCTAAGTTGGATCGAAAAACACATAAATGCATCTTGATTGGATATGGTGAGAATGTTAAAGGTTATAAGCTTTGGAGTCCTCTAACCAAGAAAATTGTCCATTCTAGAGATGTGATTTCTAAGGAACTTAGAACTATTTCTGATCTTGTATAGCTAGAAAAAAAGAAAGGAAAGGATAGTGCATTTTGATTTATAGCAAGAAGATGCACATTAGGAAGAATAAAATGATGGATTTGATGATGAAGAAGAAGAGGGTTCAATTGGAAGTTTAGAAGAGGAAGACTTTGTGATTATAGAAGAAGTTGAGCATATAGAAGACCAAGAGAAAAATCCCTTACTCCACCCTTGAGAAGATCCATGAGACAACATAATCTAGTTGATAGGTATAGCCCACTATATTTATGTTGTGTATTTTCTTTATTGAGTACTGACGATGGGGTTAGCCCATAATACTATATATCCCACTTTTTGGCCAAAGTGGGACATTGAAATCAACATTTTTAACCAAATCTTCACTTTGTGACACCTATAGCAGCTAAACCCTTAAGAATTCGAAGATGATGTGAACTAGTGATTTGTGAGATTTTGTGTGTATATTCTAAATATATATTTTAAAAAAATTTAGAAATAAATTGTGAATTTGACACAGAGCTAAAAGGGATTGATCCCAAACCCTCGAAACTCCACAGGTAAAATGCTTCCTTCTATCGGCGAGAGAAAACTATTGTTCTTCCGACACACTCCATCGGCCAAACTTATGACTATCGGCATAAACTAATCCTTGTTATCCGATAGTAGACTTCACACCGATGAGCCTCGACATAACTTCGTCATTGGTTGCCTCTCAGAAACATATAAGCTATTGGTCTAACTTCGAACTCCTCCGCCGATATACCTCCTTACAGCGATACAGTCAGCTTTGTATATACAAACCTTGACTTGCCGTGCCGGTTCCTCCTACCGCTCCTACCTGTCACTTCCTGCATGTAACCCAATGTATCTACGGAATGTATATTCTGATATACATACAACTTAAAACATGCAACTCCCAATATACATTCACCGAATATTCCTCCAGAATATGCTTTTCAGGAAAGGTTGACTGCTGACTTCTCTGTATCAACCTGATGTACATTCACTATGTAAAATCTGCCATATACATCTGCGGGATACTCACAATCATGCAACTACGGTATACATAGGGATTGAACTTGATATACATTTGCGATATACACAGAGATTGTATATCAACACTTTCAACATACAAATCTGATGTGTGATTGTTGGATACACACAATCTGGTACTCCGATGCAAAAGTGATATACACATGAACTGTCCCTGGCAAACAAAAGTGATATATACAGGAAATGTATATTCGATTCAAATATGCGTTTGACCAAATTGTGACTCCATTTGTATGCCGACAGCCTTGCACATTTCTGATGTATGTTCCTCACATACAATCAACAATAGACAAAAGCAATATACGTAGGGATATGCGATAGCGATATACTCACAACTTGTATATCCCGCATACAAAAGTGATATACACACAAATCGTATATCTTTTGAAACCTACGGATTTTCCTGGTTTTTGATCTGTTTTCTCCCTGCGATTGTTCTGAACTATTTCTCCCACCAATATGCAACCCTCTGCACTTTGTCAACCTAGCACATACACATGCTAGGATTCTTTAATGTTGTAACCGATCCTGCGAATCCGAACATAGACAAACAAAAGAAAAACCCTAAACTAATATATACAACCATTCCACCGATTATGAAATAATCCAACCGGTGGAATGGGTTAAGTACCCATCTCGAATGCAAACCAGAAAATCGACTACACAGTGAATTCGTAACATAGGAAAACAACACCAACATAATCTCCTTGATTATGATTTCAGAAAATGTATACAATCACTTTGGTTCAGTTTCACAACTGATTGTACACCTACTGCATTGTCAAATCTCCAATCTATCTATCATGATCTCTAAAGCAATTTGACCTAGGTTATAAATATCTACTCCCGAGAGTAGTACAAATATGATTCCCAGCGGCTGGGAGACTTCCAAGCGGCTGGGAGAAGACAACTAACATAACAACTTACTAACCAACTTGCACATAAACCTAGATTGACTTACAAACAGGATATGGTCAAACTGACCTTATTACATTCAAATGCATAAAACATATTATATTAAGGCCTAGTCTTCTTTTTGAAGGGGTGCTCCTGCACCAGAATTTTTTTACGTAATTTTTAATAACTTGTTTTTTATAGTAAACAACATTTTTAAAAAGTGACATTTATGTCGTAATGCATAATTTTTTTATAGAAAGGATAAAATTTTGATTTTTAAAATATAGATTTGTAACACCAATATCTAGAGCATGAATTTTTTTATAATTTTTTGTTGCATTTTTTAAAATAATTTTTTAAGTTAGATTAATTATAATTTAGACACAGGTTTATGTCGTAACACATAACTTGTTTTGTATGTATCAAAATTTAATTTTCTTTTTTTTTTGTTGAAACAAGGACATCAATACCTAGGGCACATATATATTTTAGAATTTTTTTCTCTATTTTTTTAAAAAAATTTCTGCTTGTGTGGAATAGAGACCTTGTTGTTTGGTGGAATAACTTATGTTCATTAGAAAATAGAAAATGAATATAATAATCAAATTAAATTATTCAAAATTATACTTTTTGGAAAGTTATACAAAGGGCTACATAATTAAAAAATATAATTTATAAATGACTTCATCTGACCCCCCAAAAGGTGAAGTAAAGTTGGTTTTTATTAGCATTTTGATAGGTGCAGAGGAGACTCCACCGAGGGTTTAATTTAAGACTAGGAGGGTTCTATCCAAGGGGGTTTGATCTAAGGGGGTTTTATCTAACCCCTTTCAATAAAATCTCTTTAGATGGAACCACTCAAGGCTTAAATCATTAATTTTTCTAAAAAATATGCAATTTCAGGCAAAAATCAAGATGTCCCATAAGCGGGACACAATATTGTGGGACAATCCGATGAACCTATATCCTAAAAGGAAGCTATTCTTGTAGATGATAGTGATTCTTGAAAACTATCCATGCAGGAGGAGATGATGGCTTTAGACTCTTGTGATACCTGGGATCTTGTTCGTTTTCCAAAGGAAGGAAGGCAATTAGATGTAAGTGGGTCTACAAAAAGAATTTTGGAGCAGATAATTCATTGGAAAAGTACAAGGCTAGACTAGTAGCCAAGGGATACGCCTAGAGAGAGTTAATTTTGATGAAAATTTATCTCCTATTGCTAAATTATCTTCTATTATATTTCTTTTATCCATAGCTGCTGCTTATGATTTTGAAATTGAGCAAATGGATGTTAAGGCTACATTTTTGCATGGAGATCTAGAAGATGAAATTTATATGCAACAACCAAAAGGATTTGAGGTAAAAGGGAAAGAACACTTGGTTTGTAGGTTGAAATAGTCTCTTTATGGTTTGAAACAATCACCTTAGATGTGGTATTAAAAATTTGATTCTTTTATGTTGAAATTGGGTTTTGTGAGAAGCAAAGATCATTGTGTTTACACTAGATGTATTGATCATATACTAATTTTTGCCTTGTATGTGGATGACATGTTTTTCATTAACATCAAGGGTATGATTAGTGTGCTAAAAGATCAACTTTCAAGTGCATTTGAGATGAAGGATAGGGGGAAACAAGGTACATATTGGGAATGGAAATCAAAAGGGATCAAGGCAACACAAAGTTTTGGTTATCACAAAGTATGCAAATACTATTTTGCATAGATTCAATATGTAGGACTGCAAGCTAGTTAGAATTCTTTAATCGGTCGGCACTAAGGTTATGTTCAATATGTGTCCCAAGTGTGAAGATGATTTTGAGGATATGTCTAATGTGCCATATGCTAGTGATGTAGGAAGTTTGATGTATGCAATAGTTTGTACTAGATCAGATATTGCCCAATCAGTGGGAGTTTTAAGCAGGTTTATGTCTAACCCTGGTAGAGAACATTAGAATTATGCAAAGAGGGTGTTAATATATTTATGTGGTACTTTTGATTATTATTTAGTTTATTTTGGTACTGTTGACCCATTTTTCCTCTGTCTAGAGTCAAATAGTTCACCTTGAAAATCTCCTTGAAATGCTTTGGAATATAGCCCTGCATACCCTAAATCCTTCAAATCCCAATGCTCTATAAAATCCCTAAAAAACTCGTCTAAAGAATCCTTGCAAAAACCTAGAAACCTTTTGCCTTTAATGTCTTCCTTCGCAGGGATTTTCATCTTCATACTTGATCATTTTGGTATGGATATCTAGATCTTAGTTAACATCTAGATATTATCTTAATACCCAGACCTTAGCTAAAATCTTGATATCTTTTGAGTATCCAGACCGTAGTTAATATGCGAATGTTTTCTTAACATCCGGGTCTTAACTAACATCCGGACCTTTTCCCGTATCCTGACCTTAGTCAATATCTGGATGTTTCTTAACATTAGGATCTTAACTAACATCTGGATATTTACTGAATGTGCGGACCTTAGTAAATACCCAGATGTTTTCCCAACATCTGGATATTTCCTAATATCCAGATCTTTCCCAATATCCATGCCCTTTATGAATGTCATGATGACATCATCTATTCCCCTACCTAAAGAAGTGCATATCATGATGATGTCATCCAGACATTCCGCCACCGATATATTATCTTACAGTGCTAATATCCTGATGACATCATCCAATTCCCCTCTCTAATGAAACTCTTCATGCCAATGACATCATTAGGATAGTCAAGGGTGGCATATTACAAGTTAATGTCCTGACATCGGATATCCATGCGGATGACGGCTTCTCCATGTTGCGAAGGTAAATTTGACCGGTGCCTTCGGATATTAGGATGTTAAGACTATTGTATGCGGTCGGGCTATATCATCTGGATATTTGCAAATGTGCAGACTTTGGGGATATGCATGTATATCCATATTCCCGCTGACCACATATTTGACCATGGATATCTTCCTCATCTTGAGGAATTTCTACATGATCCAAAAGGCAAAAGTGCTTAGATTTTTGTCCTCTTTCATTTGGTGGGCTTTCAAGGAATATTCTCACCATGTTCAATTACGATCCAAAAATCATGATCCGGATATGGATATGCACATCCAGATATCAGGATAGTGGCTGACTGAAGATGAATATGCAGACTCAATTGACAAGACATATTAGCGGTCGACTTGAAGTATTGCTAAAGCTTTCTAGATGCAAATATTTCACATTAATTGTTGTAGGTGAGTGATTCAACTGCTCGCATTGAAGACTCAAAATAACTTCCAGTTGCTCGATGGATTCAGATATTTCCTACATTGAAGTCTTGTAGGTAGGCGTCCCTTCTGGCGTAAGTTTTCTTCTGACAGCCCATGGGGTGAATTTATTGTAATTAACTTAGGTCAAGTGATCAAATGCTATATATGCATCCTTGAGAGATGTAATAAGGGTTGGATACTTATTCATTCTGTATTCAAACAAAGCCCCTCTCTACTGTAACTGTGCCTTCTAATTGAATATATGCTGGTTATTCTCACCTCTTTGTGTTGTTTTTAACTCTGTGTAAATCTAAGGATGGTTTGTCTGTGAATACTTCATTCCTCTCAACCATTTCTTGCTCCTTACCTTTGTTAGGATCAGTTAAATATGTGTGTACTTATCAGTTATATCTGGTTATGTTGTGCATTTTCTCAATTCTGTGAGAGCTTTTATATTCAAACCTGGTGTATCAACTCCCCTTTAATTTTAGTTTCATCCCTCTTAATCTTTTCATAAATAGGTGGATAGATTAGGTTTAGTCTTAGGATCATTGAATCTCTCATTTAGCAAAGGAACCGACCTCTCTCTAGAGATTTGGTCTCCCTGTAGGGTCCCACACTTGGAGGTCATCTCAATGTTTCACTAGATTGTTGGATCCCTAAAAGCCTTTAACACTAGGTGCAAATCTATGTGACAACATGTACTAACAATGTGGATAAGACATTAGACATATAAGGTTTTGTTGATGTAGATTGGGTAGGTGACTTGGATAGTCGAAGATCCACTAGTGGGTATGTATTTACTCTATTTGGAAGAGTTGTGCATTGGATGAGTAAGAAGTAGCTCACGGTTTCTTTATCCACCACCAAAGTAGAGTATATGGTTGCTACTGATGTCTCTAAGGAGGTAGTATGGTTACATAGATTGTGTATAGGTATTGGTTTTGATTGCAAAACAATTTAGATTGGTTCTAATAGTAAGAGTGCAATTTGTTTGGCCAAGAATCTTATGTATCATGCTCAGACTAAGCATGTGGATGTTTAGTATCACTTTGTTCAAGAAATGGTTGCAAATGGACAAATTGAGTTGAAGAAGATTGACACTCAGGTGAATGTTATAGATTATCTTACCAAACCTGTGAGCATAAAAAAGTTCACTTGGTGCAGGGAGGCCATGGGCCTTGTTTCTTGTACTTAGATGCTTTATGTTTTCTTATTTTTGTATTTATAATGTATGATGTCAAGTGGGAGAAAGTTACCTAGGATTAAGGTGTCATCAACCTTGTAAATCTGATTAATTTAACTACTCCTAGTATAGTAATTGTAAATGCAAACATAAGGGAAGTAGAATCCACTGAATGTAGTAATTATTTAATTATGGTGACTATAATATTTATTTATTTTTATCTTGGGATAGTAAATAGGTGAAATAGGGGCATCCAAGTTTATTAGTTGATTTTATGATAGTTGTAAGAGAATCTTGCAGATTGGATAATTATTAGTTAATTTTGGACGGTTATGACGGATTATGATAGAGGATCTTATGACAACCTATAAGAGGCCATTTTTAGCCATTTTTTGAACTCCCAAGAGTGGAGCATGGGATTTGGGTCTAAATTGGGCACACCATTTGGAGAAGTGTTTAGGATAGATGTAAGAATGCACTTATTGCTAGAATTTGTAGCCACACAAACTGGGTGTTTGGTTTTTTCTAGATTTTGGGTGCCATATTCTATGTAATTTCTCTGTGAGCTTGTAGTTTATTTAACAAAATCTTGAGGAATGCATTTTGTATGAGATTTGTTTGCTTACAGATACATAGGTGCAGTTGGATTGGATGCAGGATTGAAGGAAATTCATGTATTATAATTTCTTTGAAGATAATACAAATTTGCCCTCTTTACCTGGTAGAGTTTTCACTTAAAAGGGTTTTTTCCATGTAAATCTCTATGTAATGTGTATGGATTTTGAGTATTGCTGATTTATTTGATGCTAGTTGACATCTTCATTTGATTATCTAGAGTATGATTTTAAATTTGCAAGTTTATTTCATATTTTCATATTGTAATGGTTTCCTTCATTTCTAACACAAATGATAATTGTTTATTAATTGATGATTATGCTATGCTACTTATAAAATAAAATGTTGCAAGATAACACCATATTTGAGCTGGGAAAGCTTAATGTGGGGTGAAAAAACCAATTGGTAGAAGTAATTACTCTTTTACTTGAGTATATTAATCATGAAAAAGGATGATACAACACCTGATTGTTCCCCTTAATGGTGGATAATGGTACAACATATGACTTTCCTCTCTCTTGCTTCACCTAATGAAATCCAAGATCACATTCCTTATATAGAATTACAAAGACAAAATGAAGAGACATGACCTTTCATTTTCTCATCCTTATGAATTCTCATGCACAATAGAGTCTTCAAAATATTCTATGAATTATTATAGTCATAGGAAGTTCAAAACAACATCAAATCACTTCATACTTCATAATTAGGAAATATACTGGTCATGAATGAAAACATAATTGCACGAACATCAGTGCAACTATGCTAGTGTCAAGAGTAATTTTCCTTGTTCTATTCCTTCACAACTTTACTCCTCAACTATCCCTACATCTGAATCTAATTTTTGTTCACATTTTCCTACTCTATTCATGATTGTACCAATTGATCACTCATTTTAGAATCTATTCAAATCACTTTGTTCATTTCTAAGTGTTGTTTTACATGTCAGAATGTTGTTGAAAGTTCTATAGATTGGTTATTATTATATTCCCCTCATATGATTAATGTGGTGATACCTTCATGTTTAGTAGTTGAGCTTGATTTTGAGTTCAATTGCTAAGGAGTTTGCAGGCATATTTCATTACATGTTAGCATAATGTTAAGGACTAGCTAATGTTCCCTTTGTATAAATACCTACATTGTACAAGCTATAGGTAAAGAAGAACCTGTTGGTTATTTTCCCGGATTGGCAGAGGGTTTGCCAGTTCCTATGCACAGGTTGATCTGGCTAATAGAAATAGGAGGTTGCATGAGCTGCCTCCCCTTCACTTCTGGTTCTACCGCACCAAGGGGGGTATCCCTATTTGCTAAAGATTTGACATTTACTCTCTAAATGACAGAAAGATTTAACTTTGTGATAAAAGGTAGAATACTCTCATGTGTGGACCAAGATTTGTGTGATAAATCACAAGGTTGGCAACGTTCTTGGACATATTTGTCTAGTTAAGGATGAGAGTATGCAGGGGTTCCTAATCCTACTCCTACAACTAATAGGTGGAAGCTATGAAAAGGTGGATATGATGGTTTGGATGCAAGATAGGGGCTTTGGATCATAACTACTAACCTAGGTGCAGATCGGTGCCTATCTTAGGGCAAGGAGTCAACTAGACGCATACATAAGAATGGATTGCAACTGGCATTCAAGTTTCAAGGGGTTAGGACTGGTATTTGCCTTACAAACACCACCCAAGGATAAGTATTTAACTATCCATACTTACAGATATCCTAGTTGACATACATTCTTCTCCATACCTTAACCTAAAACAATTTAATCCACTCCTTGAATGGAAGTTATAGATTAGGCATGTAGTACAACAAAACTATACCCTAGAATCTGAGAAACCCTTAGCAACCAGATTCAGAAGAAGAAAATGCATACAACAAGTGGAGACAGATAGATAAACACATGTAATAACGCATTTTTCATATACAATGACAAGAAACTGAATATATGTACAAGATACAACTCAGATGCAACACATAAACTCCACAGAGATAAAAATAGACAGGAAATGCTCTGTATTTTGTTATTCACACAAAAAATTACCCAAGTCTTCAACAACAACAAAAGAGTAACACAGTTTGCTTTTTATAGAAAAACTGTGAACTCAGCAAAATTAATTACAAGGCTAATAAAAAATTTGCCAGATACAATGCATGATTAGATTGATGCTCAAAAAAGTTAATGCAGCAGAGGGACAAGGAGAAAGGAGCAGGTGGAATCAGGATCTGCACCGCCGCCCAGGGATTTTCTTCATCAATCGGGTGGTTGAACCTGTCAACTCCATCCATACTTCCCTGTACAATCTGCCATTAAATCCCCATCCACTCGCAGGATGCAACAACAGGTACATCTAGAGATTTTCCCGCTCAAAAAATGGCCGCACACGCTCAGGAAAAACCACCGCTGAAGGTCCAAAACATGGCCGTCGATCTACTTCCCGTCGCCACTATAGCAAATGCATATTTGCACCTTTGTATGTTTTTCAATGCACCTCCACATGCAACCCGATATACAAAGTGGGAATATTCCCAAGAATCTGCGAAAGATTCCCCCTTTGTATATGCATCATTTCAAGCCCGATATGCATGTAAAATGCATACAACTCACTTTTTCAAAGGTCGATTGGGATTTTTGACCCACCAATGCATATTCAACCTGCACATATATACAAAAACCCTTGTATATACAAAGACACCTACATCTTAACTTGATTTTATGCATTTTTTCAACTGCAGAGGCCGAAAGTGTTAGAATTTTTTGGACTTTTGGGAAGGAGCCTGGATTAAAACCCTAAACATAAATGATTACTAACAGAACCAACTAGTATCTCTGCTACATACATGTCATTATAAATTTCTCCTTATTCAATAAAATAGTTTATATTCAAAGTCTTATGCACATTTGAATTTTATCTTAGGATTTCATTTACATGTTCTATAAACTTATAGATTATTATCTCATTTGCAAGTTTTCCCACTAATCCAATTATGAATTAGAATATTAGTATCATATCTTAAACTTTTTATTTTCATGCCCATCCAAATAGACTCACAACATCTATAGAAGGATCATACACCTCATTCAACATCTGAGCATTCACATAAACACTAAGAATAGAGCATAATGGCATAGGAACATGCACATAGGGCTTCAACATATGTTGAACACCTAATTAATGTGGTTTTATAAATGTAATGCCAAGAACTCTTTGGACACTTCTACACTTCATGACTCAACTTGGACCAATGTTATCACACCTAGAGTAGTAGGATTCATCACATCATTTAAATACTTTTCAAGTGCAAGTTGATATTTTAGTGTTTGAAGGAAAGGCTGATGCCATGCACTAGATTGCTATATTTGATAGCTTGAAGCATATTTCTCTATCAACAAATTCAATGATGTTCAAAAAATTTCCTTTGCAACACTAAATATGTTTGTCATACTACATCATTAGTGGCAAGCACTCAATGTGCAATGCGAGAAGGATCACTAGCCAATTTAGACCTAGAACACCTTTATTAGTTCACTTCAAGAGGAATATTATCCCCTCTATAATGTCCCAAGCTTATGCCTAAGGAATTAGTGGAACAAAAATGGGCTAACAATTTTTTGTGTTATAATTATAATATACAAATGTTAGAACACATTCTCATGTACCATGGATATGTTTACTTAAGACAATAACACCCCTAAGCATGTGATAATGGTGCATGCAAGCACCACTACACAAATTGAAGACTTAAAGAACCATTATGAGATGACCATGTCATAATGACTATCCCCCATATTGCTGATATACATGACTCCTATCACTAACACAAACAAAAGAGATAAGATACAATTGCTAAGGAAGGGAAACAAAAAACCTAAGATTGATCTTCAACTCATTCTAGCAACAAGCATATGTACATGCATAAGGGTACTACAACACCCCTTAGGGTCACATTCACCATTGAATTTCAACTACTTTAAGCATCATATTTATTAATTTAAAATTTAACAATGTCATACTTCCAAATTTCAACTTTAAGCACCATTACATATCATATCATACATTTTAGGTTCATTACCAATTAAGCCTTGTGGTTCAACATGATCCAATTACAATCATTAAAAGATGTGGATTATAATTTACATATAGATCTCTCCATTCAAACAATATTCAATTGCTATTACAATATCATAACCATATCCCCCAACACATGGATGGGTACATATAAAATAATCATTACATTGTCAATTACATTATATAATCAAATTACATAGATCTCTTAGTTTGAAATGCAAAACTATACCGAACAACTTGAAGTTCCTCCAAGCTCTTCCAACTACATCTCTGTGATCTAGATCATGACCAACAATGATTAGCCTACCATCCAACCATGTAGATCCCTAAGGTGCATCCCACTAGACAACAGGTGATCAAATGAGAAATCAAACACACTCACACCATACAAAGTTGGTTTAACAAACACACAACAAATCATATGGCTTTCTTATAACACAATTCAAATACAACATCATCTAATTGCTAAAATGAAGAGAGTGATACTCTCATGCCAATGGAATGACATAACTAATCTCCACTCCTACACATGCTAAGGAAACTTGATTTACATGATGGCCCTTAGGAAGGATACTTATGGCGTTTAATAGTACACACAAATCTTAAGTATAAACCAAATCATTTCATTTCAATACACATTATTCTTTAAAATAAAACCCATAAGTAGTCCCAAATTTAATAAAATATAATATAGCTCCCAAAGTTTTATTATACTGTAGAATTGTGCAAGGGATCCCAAAGTCCCCTTTCACTTCAAAACTATGTAGGGACTCCCAAGGTCCCTTTTCACTATAAAATTGCACTAGGACCCTCAAAGTCCTATTGCATTACAAGACTACACTGGACTCCTGAAGTCCCTTTGTACTACAAAAATTGCACAAGGGCTCCCAAGTCCCTTTGCATTGCAAAACTACTTAGGGACTCCCAAGTCTTTTGTACTATAAACCTATGCACAAACTCCCAATTCCCATTGCACGTACAAAATTACTTAAGGTCTCCCAAGGTCTCTTTACAAATCTAAACTACATAGAGACTCCTAAGTCCCATTGCACTTACAAAACTACATAGGGACTCCCAGGATCCCTTTGTAAGTATAAAACTATGCAAGGAATCCCCATGTCTCTTTGCAATTTACACAAAAAAAGAATACAATGAATAATTTTTGACATCCACAAATTCCATACAAATACCCTTAACTCCACAAAATAAGACTTACAAATAATGTCTTAAATCTCAAAAAATACAATATAAGAATTCCATAAGGACTCTAGTAATATCCAGGACCTCTCTTAATGAGTCTCAGAGCTTTTTCACTTACTTACAAAACATTGTACAATGCACTCTAAACACACCTAGTCACTCAAAAAGAATTATAAGATACTCTTTTGCATATAACAAGCATTTTCATGAAGATTCCTATAAACCTTAAGACACAATAAAATGCATGAAAGTCATCCTTCTTTCTTCACACATGCATCCTAATCATAAGTTGATTCAAATCCATCTCATTAATCATATCTCCACAAAATACAAATTTATGCAAAGATTCAAATTTCAAGAAAATATATTTTCTACTCTACTATTCACACAGAACCATAGAAATTTCTTGACTTCCATTAATCAAGTCTTGGAATCTTTTTAATAAAAAAATAAACTTTAAAAAAATGAAAATTTAAGACAACCCTTTTGTTCTATGCAGGAAGGGGAATCCTCTTTTACAAACACATAAACCATGGAAATATTACAAGAGTTTGGGGGAATTGTATGTTTTTTCCACAATTTTAATTTTGACAATTAAAATTGAGCATCAAACATGTCTAACTCTAGCCCTCATATAAATTACACATAAATATGAATCATATGCACTTCATGAACATGGTGAAATCATGACCATTCAATTCTTTTTCAAACAATTTCATAATTGGAACAAAAATGAAAATACGTCAAATGAGAAATAAGAGGCAAGGAAGATTGTGCATTTCAATCCAAACCACTCACACTAGGCAATATTTTTCAAAATCTAAGTTTTCCTTTCAAGCAATCTTCTAGCTTTGAGTGTAAAATACCAAATTCCTCTTCAAATTTCTTTAAAAAAACACATAATGAAAAGGTAAAACAATTCTTTTTGCCCTTTTCCTTTTATATTACAAAACCTATTTTATTTCTTTTACACTTTTCCCCATTTCACTTAAAATCCTTTTTTATTTCAAAATCAACTATTTTACAAAAGAGGCCTAATATTCATTTTGTAATGCAATATATTTTAATCATGCCTTTATATTATGCTAATCAATTAATTTTACCTTTATAATTAGTCAGAAACATACCCAAGTAATATATGCGGGAAAATCACTTTTTTTTTGCAACTAGAATGCAATTTTGTCTTTTTCTCAAGCATAAAAAACAACATAAATAATCTAAATGTCCTCCTTTCATTTTATAATGCATTTAATCATTTGCAAGCTATTAAATTTATTTTTAAAATTAAACAACTAACATGCACTATAGAATTAATCTTAACACACACAAAGGACAACCACTTTATAACAATCACAAAATTAGGAAAATCTAGAATTGCAAGCAGTTCCAATGATTGGTTCACTAGTTTAACATGGGGTACATTTTTTTATTTGAAATTGAATAGGAAAAGTAACATAAGTAAACATACCCAAATTGACCATCTCTGAATTAATCATCATTAGTCTAACATGTACTTGCACATGCAATACAAACATCAAGCACATCTACACAACATAATAGTTGAAGTTGCTTAATAATAACCAATGAGAATATGAAATCAAGAAAGGTACACATAGTTGTCTTACAATCTCATTATCTCATAATCAAAACTCAATATTAACCTTTTCATCCAACATAATGTTATATTACATAATTAATTAAATAAAAATTGATTGTTAATTCAACCCATAAGTTTGAACCAATAAAATAACTTACTATTAGCATAAGCTAATGAAAACAATGAAGTTGAATAAGTCATATAGGTTTAAACATGAAATAACAACATATGCCACTACTATAACCATATAATCACAATCATGACATTCCTTTGACACTAGACGTAGATGTTGTTGAACACACCAGGATATTGAGAGGGGGGGGGTGAACCAGTATCTAATCAAACTTCAACTTCTATGGAGAAGATTAAAAACTTAAGCATTATAGTATCAACATAAGCATGAAAGATTAACACAATGCACATAACCCCATAACACCAGATATACGTGGAAAACCCAAGAAAGGAAAAACCACAGTGAGGATTAACTCACAATATATGAAACTCAAAATAACAACTTTGTTTTAGGGCTACAACCCAAGGAAGAAACCACTCCCTAAATTTTTTTCTTTAGGGTCACTCCCAAGGAAGCTACAACTGCTTGCAGACTTTGTTTTAGGGCTACAACCTAAGGAAGCAAATACTCCCTGATTTGAGAACAAACTCGGAAAAGATTACAATATGACAGTCCTTCTACTGCCTAAAAACTGACATTGAAATTCACACCTTTGATGATTGCAATTCTACTTCTTCTAATGATTAAATAAATTAGGCACTCTCTTCACTTGATCACTATCACAAATATGTCTTCAAGATGAATCAGGACAACATCTACAACTTCTGCTCTTTCTCCTTCAATCACACATCATAAAGCATTCATTCTGCTCCTTTTCTTTCTTGTGAACCTTTTAAATCACTTTGCAATCACACCTTGCCTAACTAAATTTGATCTACAATTTATACAAGATATTACATTGATTACATTGCTAGTTAGCCAATACAATAAGAATATTACATTTTACAAGTTGGCCAGACAATACACAACATGAAACATATGGAGGATAAGTCCTAAACAAGACTACACGCTACACCAGTAGAAGACCCATGCCTTGCGGACATTAACACTTGCTTAAATAGGTCCAAAACATCCTTCATAGAATCAAATAACATGGAATTACATCCGCACACTCCGTTTATTTGCAAATAGGACAACCTTAAGTGAAGACATATGAAACTTGAAGCATAACAGCCACAACAACTTGAAAACCTTGTGCGGTACAAGAAACAAGAAAGATCTTCATGAAACTCTTCTAGATGAGTCTACAGGACTCATACAACATCTCCAAACACTCCTTTACCTTTGCACATGAAATATTTTGTGCCCTACATCTTCAATCATGAACTCTGAGAGAAACAAGTCAATCGGAACACACTACAACATACTGTCATTGAAAAACTAAGCTTGCAGACCACCAAGATTCGTAAAACTACAAGGAAGTATGTAATGCACATTCATAAACATGTACATAAAACCACAAAGGTAAACATTCACATCCGAAGGAATGCAAAGTATTCCAATAGGCCTTCAACACCACCTTATTCTACTAGAACACATGCTGGTACTCTATCATGCATAACTTTCACAGCAGAAGGACAAATGATCTGAAACTTTGGAATTATCACCTTCACTGCATCCAAAACATAGTTCCAGAACTACATAGCCATAATTGCTAATGCAAATCAATCTCCTAGACACTCTTTAGAGGCAGTCATTTTGTAGCAAAGACTGTCACCAACTTTCAAATGCCAAACCTTCTTTATATCAACACATGCATTCTTCTTTTTTTTTTATAAAATACACCTGGTAAACTTTTTAACGTGATCGGCGACGTTGGTGTGACACGCCCTCTGGCTCCGCATGAATGCTTTTTCCTGGAGCAATGAACTGGTGAGGCCACAACACAGGGGACCTCATCCCCTAGCAAGAACACTTCAAACCCGCGAGCTCATTGGCCCAGTGAAGGCATAAAGCCTACGAGCTTGTTGGCCCAGCAGGGGTTTGAACTTTGGTGGCCGCCACTACAACTGAGCGACTTAACTACCAAACCATGCCCTTATCGGCATCAACACATACATTCTTAGGAACAATAGGAGAGATCATATAATATTCTTTAGGCCACCAGTAATATCTTCCAACATCAGCAACACATCTGATCTTCTTAGTTCTTCTAATTCCCATATTAATGTAACTTCATATTGAACTCTGCACTGGTCAATGCATGACATCCAACCATGAACTTCAGTAACCATATTATATTCAACATGACATCCAACCATGAACTGTATCTTCTCTACTGGATAGGGCATGACATCCAACCATGAACTATACCTTCTCTGCACATGACATCCAACCATGAACTATGTCTTCTCTGTTGGATAGGACATGACATCCAACCATGAACACCATCATACATCTATGATAGTGTTGACATCAATGACAGCCCTAGGAACCATATGTTGCAAATATATGCCTAATCGGCGTTGTCATTGATGTCAACATATTCTTGTTGTCATTGGTGTCAACTGTATCCCATTCTAGAAGACTTGTATGTTGAGGATATTGAGAAAATTAGCCTCTCCGGAAGAAACAAGTGAGTTACATATCTCTTTGTAAGAGACAGTGAAGACAGTGTAGTAGATTGCTCAGCATTCCCAGTGAGATGAAGATCAGAGTCTACGGATTAAAGGGTTTGTAGAGGATTGTCTGAAGATGCTCCAGCTATGATTTGAGAGGTCCACATGAAGTATTGATGAAGTTATGGCCATCTGAGTAGAACTAAGTTTTTGCAGTGTTCAGAGGTGACAGAGTGACAGGAGTGTGGTCCGGATTGATCCGCATTGAAATATTATGATCTGCGGATCTAGAGGTGTGTTTGGGATATTAGTGTGTATCCTCAACTCAAGTGGTTTGTGGTTTGGAGGTCTACAAGAATTCTTTCTAGTGTGACAGTCATGATAGTGAGAGTTCTTAAGTTCCCGGATGAAGATGCAAGTGTTTCTAGTGAAGTGAGGTGGTGTGGTTGTTCCTGTTGATTTCATTGTGCTTGTGGTAGTCTCTGGATTGTGTGCCTTTCGTGTTGGTGGTTCACATTGAGGATTGAGCTCGTGATTGAAGATTTGTCCTTGGGTGCTACTGTTCTTTCCAGTCTTGGCCGACTAGATGCTTTGTGCATATTACAGATGATCTAAGAGAGATTCTATGAAGTGTGGCATGTTTTTTGAGGAAGATTTGGATCCCAGCTATATTTGGCTGACAGTATAGTGATTCACATTAAGTCAGATGTTTGTAGTGCCAACCTTGATGTTTATTCCAAGGTTGATGAAGCATATAAATATGTGTGGTTGAGTTGTGGAAATGCATCCTTGTGCGAAAATGATAAGATCCTAAGAAAGGAAGAAGAGTAGAGTAGAGAAGAGTAAGAGCAGAAGAGGAAGAGCAGTAAAGAATGAGGAGATAGTGAAAAAGTGTTTGGGGGAAGAGCAGAAGTGTTTTGCGCATCAATGGAACTGACCTTGGCATGAAGAAGATGTTGTTTTCCAGTTCAATCTTTCTGTGATAAACTTATAAATATGTCTGTAGATAGTAAGCCTCTTTTGAGCAGTGAGCTCTAGGCAGTACACCCAAAGGCAAGTGCCTTCCCATTCTTCTATTCTTTTAATAGAGAATAAATCTTGTGGATTAACCCCCACCGTGATTTTTCCCTTAACCGAGTTTCCACGTAAAAATCTTGGTGTTATATGTGTTGATTTTGTTTCTACTCATGTGTTGTTGATTCATACTTTCATGGTTATATCATTCATCTATTAATAAGTGGTTAAGAAGTTTAATTGTAGCAAGGGATAAAAGTTTTTGTGACAACTAATTCACCCCCCTCAGTTATCTGCCCTTATTTCAACAATTGGTATCAGAGATGGTTCCTCTAAAAGAAGCTTAACCGGTTGAGGAGATCCAGGATGTTGACTTACAAGAAGGATAGTCTGAGATTTGATCTGAGATTTGATGGAACAAATTACTCTCTGTGGAAGAGTCGCATGGAGTGCCATTTGCAATGCATGGGTGATTCTTATTGGTTGATAACTATGGATGAGTATAAGCCTCTGGAGAAAGGTCCTTCAACTCCAGATCAACTCAAAGATGTTGAAAACAACATTTGAGCTAAAGAAGCTTTGTTGAGTGCCCTGACTGATACAGAAATGACAAATACCCTGGAATTGAAAATTGCTCATGAAATTTGGAAGAAGTTGGAAACTTTATATGAATGTGATAAACATGTCAAATGTGGTAAGTTGCAAAGCTTGAAGGGTAGATATGAAAATTTGAGGATGAGTGAAGATGAAAACATTACTTCCTACATGCAGAAGGTGAATGAACTTGTGTGTGGTATCCAGTGTGCTAGTGGAAAATTGGAAGAATCAGAAATTGTTGGCAAAGTGCTTAGATCCTTACCTACTTCATACAAACATAGAGTTGCTACTATTGAGGAGATCAGGACTGTGACAACTGTTACAAGGGATCAGTTAGTTGGCAAGCTTTCAGCATTTGAAATGAGTGAGTTTGGTGATTCTCTTCCTAAATCTAAATCTGCATTTAAGGCTAGTATTTTTGGAAAGCAAAGATTTGATCCAAGTGAAAGGTCTTCAAGAAGACTAACCAGATTGGAGAAGGCAAGGAAGGATCTTGAAGAACTTGAAGCTCTTTTTGCCAAAAGACTACCTAGAGGATCTGGTAAGTATGAAGGAAAGTTGCCTTTCAAATGTTTTGCTTGCAATAAGATTGGTCATTTTGCTTCAAGATGTCTGGAGAGGATTTCAAAGCCAAACCCTAATAGACCTAGGGTTCAGAAGAAATGCTACTATGTCGAAGAAGCTGCTAAAGAAGGAGTCACTGATGATGAATCTAATAAGGGAAGTACCTCAGGAAATGAATGGGTGTTCATTGCCATCAAAGAAGAAGATCTAGTGCCTATTGAATCAGCTAGCTATGTGAATGTGGAAAGAGCCTTGGTTGCTTAGGTTGAAGAAAAGGATGAATGGGTAATTGATAGTGGATGCTTTCATCATATGACAGGTGATAAGAATAAGTTTGTAAGTATGGAAAGGTATGAAGGTGTAATTGTGAATTTTGGAGATAATTCAGCTGGCATAATCCATGGCAGAGGATCCATCACTTTTGATGGTAAGCACAACACTAATGATGTTCTATATGTAGAAGGGTTGAGGCATAATCTTCTCAATGTTGGACAGTTAGTTGACAAGGGATATGATCTTCGATTCAAGGATGGAAAATGCAGAATCTTGGAAAGCTCCAAAACTGAGATTGCATCTGGTACACAAACTAGAGGTAACATCTTTCATTTAAGTGGTACTGGTAAAAGTTGTTTGATTGCTCAAATTGATTAGAGTTGGCTATGGCATAGGAGAATGTGTTGTGTAAACTTTGACAACATTGTCAAGATAAGTGCTACTCAGGCTGTGAGAGATCTTCCAAAGCTTGTACAACCTATTAATAGCATGTGTAAGGAATGTCAGTTGGGCAAACAGAGCAGAACTACATTCAAGAGTAAAGAATAATCTTCAAGTGGATTGTTGGAACTTGTGCACACTGGTTTGTGTGGTCCTGCCAGGGTTAGGAGTTTGCAAGGAGAGATACTTTATGTTACTGATTGATGATCACTCCCAGATGATGTGGGTCACTTTCTTGAGAGAGAAATCAGAGGCTCTTGATAAATTCAAAGTGTTTAAGGCTAGGGTGGAGAATGAGATTGGTGTGAAGATAAAATGTTTGAGATCTAATAGAGGTGGAGAGTTTACCTCCGGTGAGTTTAATGCATTTTGTGAAAAGCATGGGATAAGAAGACAGTTGTCTGCTCCTAGGACTCATCAGTAGAATGGAGTTGTGGAAAGGAAGAACTGGACTATTCAAGAGGCTGCTAGAACCATGATGATGGAGGGAAATGTTCCACATGTCTATTGGAGAGAGGCTGTGAGTACTGATGTCTATACTCCTAACCAGGTGTAGATCAAAGGTAATTCTAGTAAAACAACTTATGAACTATGGTTTGGTAATGCTCCTTATATAAAATATTTTAGAGTTTTTGGTAGTAAATGCTATATCAAAAGAGATGAAGATCTAGGCAAGTTTGATGCAAGATGTGATGGAGGAATGTTTCTGGGTTATTCTAATCAAAGAAAGGCATACCAGTGCTTTATCAAGAGATTGAAAAAGATTGTTGAAAGTGCTAATGTCAAGGTTGATTAAAGCAAGGAGAGACCTTCAAGGGTTTGTGGATATGAATCAGATGATCAAAATGAAAGTCTAGATGAAGGAAATCAAGTTCAATTTACTCCGGAGAATCCAATGACTCAAGAAATTAATGCAGATGTTGAAGAACAAGTTCAAGAATTAGAAGTTGAAGAAAATCCCAAAACTCCTAGGTATGTAGGATTGAATCATTCTGAGAATCAGATCATAGGAGATAAAATAAAGGTGTTCAAACTAGAAGAAGAATTGTTGAAGAATAAGAGGAGTATTGTCTGATTTCAAAGATTGAACCAAAATCAGTGAATGAATCTTGTAATGATGAAAGTTGGATAAAAACAATGGAAGAAGAATTAATGCAAATTGAAAAGAATCATACTTGGGATCTTGTTCCTAGAACTGAAAATAAAAATGTAATTGGAACTAAATGGGTCTTTCAGAATAAATTGAATGAAGATGGTGAAGTTGTGAGAAACAAAGCAAGATTGGTGTGCAAAGGTTACTCTCAGGTAGAGGGAATTAATTTTGAAGAAACTTTTGCTCCAGTGGCAAGAATTGAAGCAATCAGATTATTTCTTGCCTTTGCTGCTTACAAAGATTTCAAAGTCTACCAGATGGATGTCAAGTCAGCATTCCTAAATGGAGAGTTGGAAGAAGAGGTCTGTTGATAACTAAGAGGGGGGGTGAATCATTTATCCTAATAATTTAACTTTCTGTGCTTTCTTAACAGTTAATGGAACATCAGATCAAATAAGCAAGCATAATCATGAAATGGAAATAACATCAATACATATGACACAATGATTTTGATGTGGAAACCCTGTTAAGGGAAAAAACCACGGGGTGATTAACCCAAGATATTATTCTCTGTTAGAAGAATAGAAGATACAAAATGACACTTGCCAATTAGGGCTCACTGCCCGAGCACACTGCTCACAAGAGGCTCACTGCCTACAAAAGACTTACTGAATACACGAAGAAAACTTGAACTGATGAGAAGCATCCACACATGCTGAAGTTCAGTTCTAGTTAAGCTCAATAGACTGATCTGCTACACTTCATTCTTACTCTCCTTAAGTGTTGCTATCCTTTTACATTCTGAACCTATTTTTTTGCCTTTTATACTATTCTACTTTTTATTCGCACTTCAATTCTTTCACAACACACACCTTCACATCTAAATCCATCTTGTCTATATATCCGCACAAGTGATTTCAACACTTTTCTAGTCGGCATCCTGAATAGTCAATATTATCTCAAACTCTGGTCTGTCGGCTGAATCCTTGCATACTAAGTAATGCGGATCAAGAATATGCTTGTAGAAGTCTTCAATCATGTCAGCCAATCATGAATGATACCTCAAGAAACTTAGTCATTAGCAATCTCTCTTCCGGATTTGAGTCTAACACTCTGTCGGTATAGTTCTTCCTCTGTCTGCTCTGTCAAACAGGAACCCAACACTCAAGTGTTCATATCTCTTCACCCTTCCATCACCAAAGGCTAAATCCTTGGAATCTATTAGTCAAGGTACTCCTCTTGACTTCACCAAATCCATACTGCACTGAAATACTTCCTCTGAGAGATCCGGACCTGACTGTCGGACCTTGTTGACTGCTCTGTTCTTGCTTACCGAATCATAACACTTCTTCAATCTGACTTCCGGTAGAGACTCATTATGTCTTGCGGATGTGTGGGATAACCTTTGTTGCCATCAAAGACAACATTCATGAATCCATATAGTGTCTCTTGCCAACAATCTCCCCCTTTGGCATTGATGGCAACACTTAGTGAAAAATGACTAAGTGTCACACTATACTCCCCCTTGGCTGATGCTCTGTCTCTATGTACATTTTCTGGAGCTCCCCCTTAGCTAAATTCTGCATTTTTCACTGCTCATCACTCCCCCTTTGACATCAATGGCAAAGGGTGGGGTCCGCACACCAAAATTTTCAAAAATTAACTTAGTTGCATAAATATATCATCTGGTTGCACTCTATATATACTTTAGTATGTCTACAAAAGTGTTTTTCAATTGTACAACTTCAGTTACCCAACTCAGCTTCATCCTGTCCAGAATTGATATGTGATCACTCAACAGGAATGCAAAAGCTTCTGCCTTCTTCAGATCTGTTGGATCATTTGTCTTGGCAGAGGTTTGAGCATCACTTAGGGCCTCATGCATGGCCTCCAATTTAGGAATGATTATTCTTCTAAGCTCATTTAACCTGCTGATTCTATTTTTCTTTTCTTTTTCTAGCTTCTTAATTTCATCCAAGACTGCAATAGTCTGACATTCTTGATTTACTATGGATGAGGTAAATGGATCAAAATTTTGAGAAAGTTTTTTTAGTTTGATCTCCTGTTCTTTCATTTTCTTCTCAATCTCCATTGTTGCTTTGGACAATGATAGACAAAATTTATATATTTCCCCGCCATCTTTAAGAGCATTTTCTAAGCTCTTTATCCCTATATCCATATTTCTTCTATCATTTGATATTAGACTTAGTACTTCAGAGAATCTTTTATCTAAAAACTCTTTCCGGACCTTTTCCTCAGCTGATTTCTCCAAAGACTCAAAATGAGTGCTGACTAAACTAACAAGAGACTTAAGATTACTTGATGAGGAAGCCGATGAATCCTTTAGAAAGGATGGCATGATATTTTCAAGCACACCGGATGCAACTTCTATTAGCTCACAGTCTTCCATGTGAGACTTTAGGAGTTTTTCTTTTGCCTTTGCATTAGCAAATGAAGCTATCTTCATTATTTGTATTGGGGAAAGAGAATCAAAATCAAATGGTCCTAGTAGAAGTTCTGGTTCATCAATTTCCATTGTCTCTTTGTTTAGGAAATCTTTGACAATTTCTGCTGTGTCTCTTGCCGGAGATAGAGTTTTCTTTTCTTCTGCAGTCTTAGAGCTGTTATCTTCTTTTCCCTTTACTTCTTTTTCTTTCTCCTTTATTCTTTCTTCTCCTTTGGATCCGGAGTCAACAGAAGAAACCGGAGGAGTAATGTTTGTTTGTTCATGAGCCACCTCTTCCAGAGTAGAGGATTCCAAGCCCTTATCTTTACCTTCACCGGAGTCCATTACTTCTTCTGTCATTGCCTCAGTAGATTCTTTTTCAACACTTGTAGCCGAGGGATCAACACCCAAGTCCTCTATAATAGGAATGTTGAATCTTGAGTATGCCTTCCGCAGGATTTCTTCTGTTTCTTTTGCCACTTTATCAGTCTCTCCAAGCATGAGCTGATTCATTCTAGTCTTACTCCGGAACTCATTCTTGCAATCTTTGAAGATCATATCCATTTGTTTTGGAGTAATTGAGGGGTAGAGATGAATAGCTATCTGTTCTCTGATTTCTAAGTCCTTAGCCTTAGCATTTTCTTTTCTCATTTCAAGTTCCTTTTCCAAAATTTTAGGAATTAGAGAAATTATTTCAATCAAGGCTTTATTGTATATGTTTAAGTACTTAACTATGGCTTCCTCTGAGATTTTTCTATCTGCATCCTTATATGCATCATAGAACTCTATTATTGGTTGCAGGTTTCCATCCATAGTAACAGCTTTGACTACATCATATGGGGACAGAGTGGGCTTTTCAACAAATTCTTCTGCCTCTGCCACCTTATCTACATCGAATACTTTCTTCTTCTTCTTCATCTTCTTGATTTCTTCATCAGATTCTATCTCTTCTTCATCTTTCTAACTGATATAAGACCTTGTGGCCTTTGTCTTAGTTCTTTTCTCTGCTTTACTAGATGATTTTGCTTCCGATTTTGATGTCTTTGAGCTCTTGTCAGTGGTAGGAGCAGACCTCTTAGAGGATCTTGTCTGGGTGGGGGCTTCTACCGGACCACTTTCCTTTTCAGCACCTTCCTTCTCTTTCTCTGCTCTTTCCATCTTCTCCCTATTGGCATCAAGTGCCTCTTTTGAGATGCCAAAGCTTTTGACAATGTTTTCTACTTCTTTTCTTACCTTTCTTTTCATCTCTGGTTGCCTTAGCTCAATATGGATCTTCACACTCAATTCTTCAAAGGTTCCAAACCTTTCTGCCTTGGGATCCTTTGGTTTACTAAGCATGTGCTAAACATGTAGCTCTACGATTTTCTCATCCACCTCATACCCCATTGGCATGATCCACACTGTTTTTAGTTCCACTGCCTCCATTAGGCATTGATCAGTCTCTACCATAAAGCATACTGTGTCTTTGTATTTCTCAACTAGAGATTGGGGAATTCTCTCTCTAGCTTGCATCATGTTCTGAAAGTTTTTAAAGAAACCCTAGAGAGCTGTGTTTTGTGCTTTGTCATCACCAAGTCCATGCAAATAATCCCTGATTTGTATGGCAACCGGTCTGTCATTCTGCCATACCCGTCCACTGGATCCGGGTAGCTCATTCATAAAGTAGAAGAATAGACAGAGTATTACGCCACCAAATTTGAAGGAATTCTTCTTGTCCTTCTTTATCTTCTGTAGTTTCTCCAAGAGTTGGTTTAGAAGGAGCTCACAAAGGTCATAGTCTGCATTTTTTCTCAACATTTCATAGGTAGTGTAGATAGCAGTTCCAGGTACTGAATTCTCCCTGCTAGAATGATATATCTTGTAGCTGATGATCATGGATGCAAACTTGACATCCGGATCAATGATGTCATCTACTGTCATTGCTCTTTTATCAAACCTAGATCCGGTAGCCTCACTTATAGTCAGATTCTTGATCGATTTGAGAATAGGTATACCACCGGATGAGTGCAAACTGGTAATTGCCCTAATGGCATCTTTTGTGATCTTGAATGGTCCATTCAACCACATGAAGTTGTCATGTATTCTACTCAAGACATACCAGACCCATTTGTTTTCAGCAAAGCAGGGGAAATGTATACATTGTGCAAAGTGCTTCTCCCGGAGGGCCTTGTATTGGGGTTTGAGCTCAAATGAATCATCTATTAGTTGTTTGTGGTAGATATCCCTCAATTTGGACTCTCTGAATTCTTCAATGTTTACGTGAATGTAAACCCTAATATCTTTTGTATGTAAGACACCATGCGAAACATTGGAAAAAGCTCCTAGGGGATCTACTTCCAAGGATTTGTAGGGATGTTTCTTGAATTTGGGGTGAGGCCTATCAGTGATCTTTACAATATTCGAAGTAGACATCTTTTAAAAAAAGATTTGCAGAGAGATATTTTAAGAACGAAAAATACCTTTTGCGCCTTTAGGTTTCACAGAGTTAGCCAGATCGATTTCTGGATGAATTGACTTATGCAAATGATCTTTGATGGGCTTGAGGAAATTTATTGTAGAGCTTCTCTTGTTGTTTCTTCTTGAATGCAGAATGAACAAATGCTTAATGAGAAAACCCTTATATTGCTCCGCAAACCCTAATATCAAGTTACAATAAATGCTCGACCTAAGTCATTCCAGTTTTGCCTTATTCGGATGACTTGAAGAACCGGATCAATCTTGATCTAAACATCTTGCGGATCTTCCAAATCTTAACCATAGTTTATTTAGATGTTTCTCTTATGAACCCTTTAATCTGCAACTCTCCTTGTGCCAGTTCCGGCACCAATTGACTGGCTGGGGGAATAAGGTTTTCTTTGTGTCTCCCCCTGAGCCAGAGCTCACTTTTTAATTTTCAGAAGGAATATCAGCACCAGAGTCTGGTGCGGATCCATCCTCTACATTCTCTGTACTTTTCTTCACCCAAATCTTGTTCATCTCACTTTGAACGTCATCCGCATTCACTTTTTGTTTTCCCTTATCTTGATTCTGATTATGATATACCGGACCTCTTTTGTCTTGATTCTTGCTTCTATAGAATTTTGCAATATGACCGGATCTATTGCAAATTTGGCAAACAACATTTCTTTGCATATTTGATTGATATCCTCTTGATCTGCATTGATTAGCCATATGACCCATTCTATTGCATGTAAAGCATTTACCATTGAATGAATTGTTCATTTGCATATTTCTGCATTCATGAGATTTGTGACCATACCTTTTGCAATTGAAACACTGTCCGAAGAAGGATGTATTAGTCTGATTCATTCTCTTTCTGCACTGATTAGCTTTATGACCAAAGTTATTGCAGTTGTGGCAGTATCCATTGAAGGATGGATATATTTGAGCATTATGCTACCTTACCGGAGGTCTTCTAGGCCTGTTCCTTGGATTTTCTGATCTAAAATTCTTTTGACCAGATCTGAAGCTTTCACCCTTTTCATACCCCAAGCCACACTTGTCATCTACCCTCTTTTGGCTTTTAAGAAGAACTTCAAGTTGAGTAGATCTTATCTTGAATTTCTCTTTGTTTTCATTTGTTGTTTGAAGATCCCTTTTAAGAGAGACAATTTGGTCCTCAAGTTTTTCTTCATTATCTTTAGCATCTTCAAGATCAGATTCAAGATGTCTGATTATTCTATCCATTTTGTGGCAGTCTTCTGATTTTTCCTTGAGAGATTGTCTTAGATCATCTTCAGATTTTCTTCTTTCTTCAATTTCTTAGGTGAACGTCATAACTCCTAATTCCATTTCATGTCTTACCATGATGATTTCTTTTGATAACTTTTCACATAACTTGGTTTTCTCTTTCAGATCTCCATTTGTATCATTGGCTTCACCTTGACTTGCCAAATGTTGAAGTAGCTCCTTTCTCTTTTTCATAGAGAGACTCAATTTCTCTTTTAGTTCTTTTATGAAATCATCAGCCTGTTTGAGTCTTTCCTTCAATTCATTGACTTCAGAGTTTGACTGCTCAAGATCATCAAGGGTAGACTTGAGTTGCTCCCTTATACCATATACATCCATTTGAATTCCCAGATCTTCCTCAAGTTGTTAGGCTCTGTTAGGAGGAACTTAGCTCTGATACCAATTGTTGATAACTGAGAGGGGTGGGTGAATCAGTTATCCTAATAATTTAATTTTTTGTGCTTTCTTAACAGTTAATGGAACATTAGATCAAATAAGCAAGCATAATCATGAAATGGAAATAACACCAATACATATGACACAATGATTTTCACGTGGAAACCCTATTAAGGGAAAAAACCATGGGGTGATTAACCCAAGATATTATTCTTTGTTAGAAGAATAGAAGATACAAAATGGCACTTGCCAATTAGGGCTCACTGCCCGAGCACACTTCTCACAAGAGGCTCACTGCCTACAAAAGACTTACTGAATACATGAAGAAAACTTGAACTGATGAGAAGCATCCACACATGCTGAAGTTCAGTTCCAGTTAAGCTTAATAGACTGATCTACTGCACTTCATTCTTACTCTCCTTAAGTGCTGCTGTCCTTTTACATTATGAACCTATTCTTCTGCCTTTTATACTATTCTGCTTTTTATTTGCACTTCAATTCTTTCACAACGCACACCTTCACATCTAAATCCATCTTGTATATATATCCGTACAAGTGATTTCAACACTTTTCTAGTCAGCATCCTGAATAGTCAATATTATCTCAAACTTTGGTCTGTTGGCTGAATCCTTACATACTAAGTAATGCGGATCAAGAATATGCTTGTAGAAGTCTTCAATCATGTCGGCCAATCATGAATGATAACTCAAGAAACTTAGTCATTAGCAATCTCTCTTCCGGATTTGAGTCTGACACTCTGCCGGTACAGTTCTTCCTTTGTCTGCTCTGTCAAACAGGAACCCAACACTCAAGTGTTCATATCTCTTCACCCTTCCATCACCAAAGGCTAAATCCTTGGAATCTATTAGTCAAGGTACTCCTCTTGACTTCACCAAATCTACACTGCACTGAAATACTTCCTCTGAGAGATCCGGACCTGACTGTCGGACCTTGCTGACTGCTCTGTTCTTGCTTACCAGATCATAACACTTCTTCAATCTGACTTCTGGTAGATACTCATCATGTCTTGTGGATGTGTGGGATAACCTTTGTTGCCATCAATGACAACATTCATGAATCCATATAGTGTCTCTTGCCAACAAGGTCTACATTGAGAAACTGGAAGGATTCCAGTTGTCTGATCAAGGAGACAAGGTCTGCAGATTGAATAAAGCGTTTTATGGACTTAAACAAGCCCCAAGAGCCTGGTATGCAAGATTAGATAAGTATCTACTAAAGTTAAGCTTTAGCAAAGGCACTGCTAACAATAATCTTTATTTCAAAATTGATCATGAACACATCTTGATTGTTGAGGTATTTCTTGATGACATCATCTTTAGTGGAAATGAGAGTATGTGTAAGAAATTTGTTGATCAGATGCAAAGTGAATTTGAGATGTCCATGCTTGGTGAAATGAATTTCTTCTTAGGTCTGTAAATCACCCAGTCAGAAAAAGGCATCTTCATATCTCAGTCTAAGTATGTGAAAGAGTTGTTGAAAAAGTTTGGAATGGAGGATTCAAAACTAGTGAGTACTCCTATGGTAACCGAATGCAAGTTGAGTAAAGATGATGATTCCCCTAAGGTAGATCAAAAAAGGTATAGATCAATGATTTGAGGACTGCTTTATCTAACTCATACCAAACCTGATATTATGAATGCAGTTGGCCTTGTTGCTAGATTTCAAGCTGATCCTTGAGAATCTCATGTTGTAGCAGTCAAAAGAATTTTTAGATATCTGAAGGGAACATTTGACTATGGCTTATGGTATCCTAAGGGTGATGATTTCACTCTTCATACATATACATATGTTGATTGGGCAGGAGATGTGGATGATAGGAAGAGTACTAATGGAGGTGCATTTTTCTTGGGAAAGAGATTAGTTTCTTGGTTGAGCAAAAAGTAGGAGGCAATATCTCTATCTACTGTAGAGGTAGAGTATAAAGTAGCAACAAGTAATTGTACTCAAGTTTTGTGGATGAAGCAAATGTTGAAGGATATCAAAGTTGTGTTTGAAGAACCTATTACAATCTTCTGTGATAATTCAAGTGCAATAAACATTTCAAAGAATCTGGTGTTGCATTCAAAGACAAAGCACATATCCATCAAGTTTCACTTTTTGAGAGAGAAGGTAAATGATAACGAAGTCAGATTGGAGTTTGTCTCTTCAAAGGATCAGATTGCGGATATCTTCACTAAGCCTCTACCTAAGGATACTTTTGAGTATCTCAGAGTGATGCTAGGGGTTATTACCCCTCCTATTCAGAACTAAGGTGCAGTAATGTGCATCAGTCTGGTGGAATTCACAGTCATATCTTGTGATCCGGATTGGTGTTAAGGATTTGCTACTCAGGGGGAGTAGTCAGTATGCTGATTCTGGATTAAGAAACAAAAAGAGGAAAAGATGATTGCAAATATGTGCCCTTTGCCATTAATTTCAAAGGGGGAGAGAAGTCATGTGAAAAACTTGGAAGTAAGCAGTTGATGGTGAAAGGGGGAGCAGTAAAGAAAATGGTTGCAGGTGTGATAAGAGAAAGGGGGAGAAGTTTTTGTCTTGATGATTAAAACAATTTTTCACATCATATGTTGCCATCAACGACAGGGGGAAATTGTTGCAAATATGTGCCTAATCGGTGTTGTCATTGATGTCAACATATCCTTGTTGTCATTGGTGTCAACTGTATCCCATTCTAGAAGACTTGTATGTTGAGGATATTGAGAAAATTATCCTCTCTGAAAGAAACAAGTGAGTTACATATCTCTCTGTAAGAGATAGTGAAGACAGTGCAGTAGATTGCTTAACATTCCCAGTGAGATGAAGATCAGAGTCTGCAGATTAAAGGGTTTGTAGGGGATTGTCTGAAGGTGCTCTAGTTATTATTTGAGAGGTCCACATGAAGTATTGATGAAGTTATGGCCATCTGAGCAGAACTGGATTTTTGTAGTGTTCAGAGGTGACATAGTGATAGGATTATGGTCCGGATTGATCCACATTGAAATATTATGATCTGCAGATCTAGAGGTGTGTTTGGGATATCAGTGTGTATCCTCAACTCAAGTGGTTCATGGTTTGGAGGTCCGCAAGCAATCTTTCTAGTGTGACAATCATGACAGTGAGAGTTCTTATGTTCCCAGATGAAGATGCAAGTGTTTTTGGTGAAGGGAGGTGGCACGGTTGTTCTTGTTGATTTCATTGTGCTTGTGGTGGTCTCTGGATCGTGTGCCTAATGTGTTGGTGGTCTGCATTGAGGATTGAGCTCGTGATTAAAGATTTATCCTTGGGTACTGCTGTTCTTTCCCTAGATGCTTTGTGCATATTGCGGATGATCTAAGAGAGATTCTATGAAGTGTGGCGTGTTGTTTGAGGAAGATTTGGATCCCAGCTATGTTTGGCTGATAGTATAGTGATTCTCATTAAGTCAAATGTTTGTAGTGCTGACCTTGATGTTTATTCCAAGGTTGATGAAGCATATAAATATGTGTGGTTGAGTTGTGGAAATGCATCCTTGTGCAAAAATGATAAGATCCTAAGAAAGGAAGAAGAGCAAAGTAGAGAAGAGGAAGAGTAGTAAAGAATAGGAAGATAGTGAAAAAGTGTTTGGGGGAAGAGAAGAAGTGTTGTGCACATCAATGGAACTAACCTTGGCATGAAGAAGATGTTGTTTTCCAATTCAATCTTTTTATGATAAAATAAATATGTCTGTAGGCAGTGAGCCTCTTTTGAGCAATGAGCTCTAGGTAGTGCACCCGAAGGCAAGTGCCTTCCCATTCTTCTATTCTTTTAACAGAGAATAAATCTTGTGGGTGAACCCCCACCATGGTTTTTCCCTTAACTGGGTTTCCACGTAAAAATCTTGGTGTTATGTGTGTTGATTTTGTTTTTGCTCATGTGTTGTTGATTCATGCTTTCATGGTTATATCATTCATCTGTTAATAAGTGGTTAAGAAGTTTAATTGCAGCAAAGAATAAATTTTTTTGTGAAAACTGATTCACCCCCCCTCTCAATTGTCTGCCCTTATTTCAACACCATATGTGTAATAGATGGTCCTATAAACACTTATCAACTAGGTCCTAAAACATGCTCTTGCTTAAGCATTAATTAAAGACCAAGACAAAGAAATATTTAACATTCTCCTAGATGTCACATAGGGTAGTATGAAAACACCACCAACCTAACTACACTCTTCACCAAAAAAGCAATAACATAACCAAGAAACCACACAATGTTGGGCCATCTCAAACATACACACACAATATAGATAATTAGGAATATAAAGCATGTCAAGATAGATGTCCCAAAGGCATTATTATTTTCATAGTATTATTAATGATTTAAATTCAAATCATACCATAATTGCTTAATTATTATTCATTTCACATATATACTAGTATTCACACATTCTAATACTTGTCTAAACAAAGTCAACAACTAAAATGAGGATGCACTTGATACATAGCTTTCATCATAACACATATGTCACTCATCCACATCATAGGGATAATAACACAAGGTTTACATATAGGTCCATGAAGATTCCAAGGTAACATAATAATACCAAGTAACCAAGAACTACTAGTGCCAAGTAACCATAGATTTAAGAGCCAACTAGAACGATGGTCTCAAGGCCACACCCAAAAGGACCCTGGCTCCATACATTTCCAAATCATCCATTTATTTTGTTTATTTAAGGGGATTAACCTCCAATATAAATATATTAAGAAGACCACACGTCACATAGGAAGATAAATGGATGATGACCACCCCATAATGGTCCATGTTTACTTCCATCCTCAAAGTTTTTCTATGTCTACATCCTTATATACATTTTGCTAGATTGTTCTCCATAGACATGGTAGGTAAGAATATCACAACACAAGACCAACACTTGCTAATAAAAAGGATGTAGCTTATCCACCACAATTTTCAAATATACCAAAAGAAAGGAATCTCAATTCCAACAATAAAGGAAATAAAAGTCAACATTTTATATGATAAATCAAATGTAACCACAAGAGTCACATGAAAATGAAAATGCCAAAGTTTTGTGGCTAAATAATACATATACAAAGATAAATTAATCACTAATGTCCCTCATAAGAAATTATATGACTCATAAATTTAAGAAAAATAAATGTCCACAATCTTCAATATTATATTATGACACTATGTGAACATTGAGTTACCAATAGGGAAGGAAAGATTTCATTGTCAAAATGATGTAACAAGGTACTCTCATATTCTATCATCCCTACCCACTTAGATAGCCATAGAAAACATGAGGTCCATCATCTACATATGAAAATGATCATTTCCTAAATAGGGATGTATCAAACCAACCATGTAGGCAATCCAAAGAAATACAATACATGCCATCAATTACCTTATCAATGTGACATTGTATCATAGAGCCCAAATGCCCATTCCCAAACAACATCATGAGATTACATATTATAGTATGTTGTAACATTAGTGTGGCATGGTGTCATATCCAATACAATCATGTTAAAACATGTGCATGATATGACACCAAAATCTCAAGGAGTCAATAACATCACTCCATAAACATGAGATTATAAATTTTCACTTACCATCACATAGAATAAGTCAAATTTATAATATATTAATATTCTATCATGCTACTAAAATATTAATCTTCATAATTGCCAACTCTATCATAATGTTAATGTTTCCCAATGCAACACATCCTATAATTAGAATATAGTAAACCGAGAGTAAGAGAAAACTTGTACCAAGTATCAAGACCAAGAGTGAAAATTCATGCACGTACTGAACTATAACCAATATCACATGGCATGATGCTGGTAGCATCATCAAGAATAGTAAGGCAAGATAGGATAGCACTGTGAACCAACTCAATGATTTAGTCAATAAGGATAAGTAGTTAGTACTCTGTAAAGAAAGGTATGTTTGCTAAGGATTTATCTAGGCTAATGTAACAATGTAGAACCTTAGCTTCCTATGTTTTCCACTACCCTACTTAAATCCATAGGTGTTGAGGTCATCAACTCAAAAGTTGTCTCTTAATAAGGTATATAAACAAGCAAACACACAAATGTGACTTCACCATAATTTCAATAATACATTCAATCTAAGGCTAGATACTCAACATCCCAAGATCTAGGACACATAATTAATTTAAGAAGTATTCACAACACACCACATCTACACTCATAACATGGTAATGAAATTCACAAAGGAACACAAAATAGAGTAGTATTTGTATATTAGGACATAAACAAGTCAAAGCAACATAACTACAACTCACAAGGCTATTACTCTTACCTTGAGCATCATACTAGGAATACATCAATCTATATTAAGATACTTATGCAATCTCAAGATTCATTCAATTAGTGACAAAAAATTACTGTATTAACTAATAACTCATACTAATTATTGAAATAATTAACCTTATATCATAGATAAAATAAATATCCTCATAGTATCCAAAACTTCCAATAATAAATCCAATGATAGTATCAACACATATGTATGCAGTACATAGAAATTATCCAAAAATGACCAACCAATAAAGTATGACAAGGACTAGAAGTAGATCCACAAAGACCAACTGGGCATTTCTCACCCATAGATGAGTCAAGAATGGTTGTTCCCTAACTACCATTTGCCATTAGACCATGTGGACAATGTCAAGCAATATATCCTAACTCACCATAAGAATAGCAAGATCATCTAAGTTGAAACAAAGTGGGCTAATCACTACTAAATTGATGACTGGCCAAATGACTAGCATTAGGTTGACTATTCCTAGACTACTATTGAGAAAAAACTCTCTTTGACACAACCTTTGCCACTCCTTATAGGTAAATAAATCCTTCACACCTAATGTAGAACCCTTGGTGGTAGTGGAATACCATAAGAAAATGTCATAAACATAGTTCCTCCATCCATATGTCCTCCAATGGCATGCCTCACCATTGGCAATGGCTGCTCTTGATAAGACTCCTTGTGTATTACTCTCAAAAGGAGAGGGATCCTAGAACACTCTTTCTCTACTGACTAGGTATCCTCCTAATGAGGGGAAAGATGCTTAGGTACCTACGCTAGAGAATCCAAGATCTAATATCCCATATTAGCTAACATCCAAGGAGATTGCTCTCTAATCAAACCATCACAATTTGACCCATGGGTCCTCAAATAATAATGTCTATGTAGCATTCTCCTACCATGAAAGACAAGACACAAAGATCAATACATAAGAAGGATCCACAAAATACACACAAAAACTAAAGCTCCTAGTGTTGCAACCTAGGCACTCTAATACCAAATGTACTACTCCAAGCTTATGCCAATAACATTAGTAGAACAAAATGGGCCAACAACATTTTCACATTACAATTAAAAGATACACATGTTGTAATGCATGCTCATGTACCAAGGATGTCATGACACAAGACAATGACACTCTCGAACACATGAAAATCATACATACAAGCATCACTGCACAAGTGAAAGACTTACACAACCATCATGAGATGACCACACCACAATGAGAGATAGAGGCAACAGGTTCTCCCCTATATTGACAATAGAACACATGACTCTTATCCTCAACACAAATGAAAGAGATGAGATACAATTTCTTAGGAAGAGATACAACAAAGCCTAAGATTGATCATCAACTCATTCTAATGACAAGCATATATACATGCATAGGTATGGGACTTAAACACCCCATTTGGTCACATTTACCATTGAATTATAACTACTTGAAGCATCATTATTATCGATTTAAAATGTAACAATTCATACTTTCAACTTTCAACTTTAAGCACCATTGCAATCATAATAGATTGTCTAGGTTCATTACCAATTAAGCCTTTCAATTCAACATGATTCAATTCCAATCATTAAATAATGTAGATTATAATTTACATGTAGATATCTCTATTCAAACAATATACAATTTGCTTCTACACTCTTGTGATCACATCCCTCAATACATGGATGGGTACATATAAAAGAATTATTACAATGTCAATTACATCATATAGTAAAATCATATAGTTCTCTTAGTTTGAACTACAAAATTATACTCAACAACATGAAGTTCCTATAAGCTCTTCCAACTGCATCCCCATGCTCCAAATAATGACCAACATTGATTAGCCTACCACTTGGCCGTGTGGATCCTTGAGGTTCACCCCACTAGACAAGGAAGTGATGGAATGGGGAATAAAACACACTCACACCATACAAAGTGGGTTTAGCAAACACAACAAATTATATGCCTTTCCTATAACATAAATTGAATACATCATCTAATTACTAGGAGGAAGGGACTGATAGTCTCATCCCAATTGAGTGACATCACTAATCCTCACTCCTAGACATGCTAATGAGACCCAATTTAGATAATGATCCTTAGGAAGGGGACATATGGGGATTTATAGTACATACACATCTCAAACATAAACCATATGATTTCATTTCAATGCACATTATTTTTCAAAATAGAACTCAAAAATAGTCCTAAATTTATTTAGATATAATATAGCTCCCAAAGTTTGATTACACTACAAAAATACACAAGAGCTCCCAAACCCTTGCATTACAAAACTACACAAGGACTCCTATGGTCCTTTGCATTGAAAAACTACACTAGGTCTCCCAAATTCCCATTGTACTACAAGACTATATAACAACTACCAAATTACAATCCTCAAGATTTCTAACATTTAACAAAATCAATAACCCATGCATACAATAGAATGTACAAAGATCAAGTTGTAATAAATTCCATTAACTTTCCTTATAAAATATGCTTAATAATCACATATAATCCATGAATGAACAATCCAATAATACATTGGGTCAGTCTAGAACCCATCAAATATTCTCAAGTACATAGGCAACATGCCCAAACCACCACATAAGAACTAGTGGTACAATATCTAAGGATATATAAATACAACAATTTAACTCCAAGTTAAAATCATCAACCACAAACAATTCCCTCCAAGCTCCTACTACGTATGGGTAATATAATTGAACCCACACATTGAATGAATCCCTTTCCTCCCGAACCATCATCTTGGTTTGAAGTGACAATTGATAACCCAAGAACCATGAAATGAAAAATACAAGTATAATGGTTATCTTATTTAGATTCTTTTCATGTTTATTCCTAGATAAATACATAAGCACAATAAATACAAGTCATCCACCACAATAGAAAGCTCATAAAAGACATAAGTAATTAAGTAAAACTAACTCCATATATTTAAGACCATATGCAACACCTCCAAATGATTACTACTGACATTCCATTCTACGAAAGTGCCCATCCTTCAATGCCATGTGTCTTAGTTAAATAAAACTAGCTTTAGTTAGAATAACATGCATCCCATACTGCATGTATTCCTAGTACCTTAGCACAATCCCTTACCTTTATCATATAGAACCAACTTAGAATCAAAATGAAGTATAATGACACATACACTAAGAAAACAAGAATATAGATTACACGAATACAATCAATATGAACATAGACACAAGGCACACATACATAAACATTAAATAACAACCCTGGACATAGGATAAACATAGAATAGAAAAATAAAACATAAATAATATGATCAAAAGACAATCACAAGACCACATCCACCCAATAAGTTGCCAATCAACATCCTTATTAACATGCAGTACTAAACCAAGTATATCTCAAGATACAAGGACACTCCTAAATTAAAATTAGGATATCCTCACCATACAAATAATATGATAACACAAAATATACTTAGTAAAATGTCTATTACATGCAGAGCACCCCTATCCGCTTAGATAGAACCCCATTTTTTTACTAGAAACCTACCTTTTGGTAGAAACCTTATTCTCTTGAATAGGAACCATACTCTTTTGATTAGACACCCCACCTTTTAGTGGAAGTGTATTCTTTTAAATAAAACCCTACTCTTTTGAGTAAACACCCCACCTTTCGATGGAACACTATTCTTTTGAATAGAAACCTTACTCTTTCAAGTAGAACCATGAACTAGACCTTTCATGCACTCTATTTTTATGGATATAAACCATGGAATAAACCTTCCATGTAGTTATGATGCAAAATGGATAGATAGTGGGATGAACCATCTCTTACAATAATATATAAAATGTGATCCAATAGGTTTCACAATGCTGGAACAATGATCTAACATAGGGTTTGCATAAGGAGTAAACTCATCTTGTTCCTACACACCCATCTTAGAATGCCCAAATAGTATTTAGGCATGGGTTCTATACAAGGAATGAACTCAACTCATACTTATCCTAGAATCCGCAACACAAATAGTATTGGAGCATAGGGTCTATTCAAGGAGTGAACTCAATTCATACCCACTCCTTCTTTCTAAAAACACATGATACATACTCAATAACAAGTACAAACTCACCAAACCAAATTAGGAGACCACATATACCAAACATGACTTTCATCCTAGCAATTCAAACTAGATTGCACATATTACTTTTAAAACTAAAGAAGCCCTTATCCAATTATTACAAGATCTTTGAAAATGGCATAAAATATCAATACCTTTCCAAAATGGTAAACAATACCTTCTAAACATCCTATTTCAACTTAATCTCTCAAGTTTCATATGAATCTAGTTTGATAAATTTAACTTTCTATCATTCCTAGATCATAATTTCTACTTCATGTATTTTTAAATATTCATACAAACACAAATCTAATTCACTTATTTATGTATAAAAATAATAAACACCCAATGTTCTAAAACCGTCCTTCCTAATCTCATATGCAGTCCTTTTGGGTCCTCATCCTCTGAAGATTCAAGTTGAGCAACCTTTTATTAGGGAAGATCTTGAAACACAACATGCTACCAAGAAGAATCTCACTATGTTTTCCTTGAAGTGTTTACACTTGGTAAATGGATTCTTCCTAGAATTATGTTATAAGACATTTGAGGGTTGAAGAGAAAGGCCCTAGTTATGGATCCTCACCCAAGAAGGCTATTTTAGGATTGGTGGACTAATTTAGAATACTCACGCAACCAGAAGAGGAAGGAGAGCCAAAAATAAGACAAGGGTGAAGAATAAGGTGACAAATACAACCCAAAGCTCTTCCTAGACTCTCCCCTTCCATAGCTAAAACAAACATACAAAGACTCCATATTTGTAAAAGAAAATTGAATAATGAATGTAATGTCTAGCATGTCTATAAATAGAGGTTTCCAAAATTCATCTCATTTCAAGAATAGCTCCAATCAATAAAAAGCTAAGTGTGTAATAAATGCATACCTTGGACTAGATCTTGTAGTCATTCTCCAAATGACATGGTTTAGAAAATGATGAAAAGTGTCACCACTTTCTATTGGCATTCAAATCTAGCTTTCTTGAAATGGATGTGTAAGCATGCTCTACAATACATGGACATAAGAATTAAAGTGTCAAAAGACAGAACATTCAAATTAATATTATTTGTCAAATCTTTCTATCCAAAATTCAAATTCTTCATCAAACAGCCACACTATTTCCAAGATAATCTTGATTTTGTTGACATTAGTTGTGTACCTAGCATCTAGCAATATCTTTACTCCTTTGTTGAAGCCACCCATCCTACTTTCAATTTCAATCACTTTGTTTACCTGGAAGCTAACTAGTAGGGGATCATTAGTGTCACCCTAAAGGACGGGGTTCAACCATAGAGAAATTAAACCTTTGAAATCACCTTTCCAAATATATCTATCTCCTTTGGTTGGTCTATGGGGCCTACTATGTTTGGAAATCCAAGCTTAATTAAATCTTCAAATTCTTCCCCTTTATCCTTAAATAATGCTTGCAACTTTGCAAGAAAAGCTGAGACTTCATTGAAAAGGCGTGTAGCCTCAAAAACTACATTGATTTGCTTGGGACTATCAAGGTTGTATTTGACAGTTTTGTAAATGATTTTAATGACAGTAATCCTAGAAATACATTTCATGTTTAGCTTCACTAACCTTGGATTTATCTCTTTCATGTGCTCACTAGTGCTTCTCAAATTCCCATGGCATTCCCAAAAGTCATTTTCCATTCTCATCAAATTCATAATTCTTTCTTTGAGAATTACCCTAATAAGATCCTTAGCATCCTTCCTACCCTTGAGATCTAAATGCTTCACTTCATCCTATAAGTTTTCAATCTACTACTACAATACTTGCTTATCACCTTGGAAGGGATTGTCCTTATGAATGGATTTTGCTGGAAGAGTAGAGGTAGCTAAATTCAACATTCTAATACACTACATATTGTATACAAAAATGTGAACAAACCAAAGGATTCAAATTAAAATCTTGTTCTACATTTAATGCAACCTCATTTAGAGCAAAGAAATAAAAAACAATGAATAAAACATAAATGTTACCCAAATCGACTCTTGTTGTACTGTGAAGGTAGTTATGCTCAAATGTTGATAAAATGTTTAAATGTGGTTTCTTGAACTGACAACATGACATTGCACTAATAGATGATTGTCAAAAATGGCTCCTGAAGGGTCCACTTTTAGGTTTCTAGGTTGGATGATCGACCATGGAGATTAAGACATCGACGGTTCATATCGAGTTGGTTAGGTAGTTGGAAAATGAACGGTGGAAGATTAAAAGAGATTTTGCAATTTTTAATTAATTTTTGGGAGATAGTTATGAAATAGGAGGTGGAGAATAAAAGGAATTTTCTAATTCTTTTATTATTTTTAGGTGGTTGAGTGATAAAAGGGAGATCTAATTAATAAATTAATTAAATAATGTGAAGGGGGATTAGACTACTAGGACCTATAAAAATTTCTCTATGACCTAGGAAGATTGGATTAGGATTTGGGAAAAGGTGGGAATAATTGGATAATTTAGAGAATCATGACCTAGTATTTTTTAGGTGTCTACATTTTGCCCCTCTTTGAGATGATGTTGTGACAGAGAGAAGAAATGTCATTTCAAAGAAAAAATAAAATATAGATTTTAGGATGAAGGACGGGGTTTATAAAAAAGGAGGATGAGATGAAGAAATGTATATAAAAAAATGTAGACCAAAATAAAAGGATTCAAATGAAATTTAAAACCTTCAATCTACACTTAATGCAACCTCGGTTAGTGCAAAGAAATTTACAGTAAATAAATAACATACAAATGTACCTAAATCAACTCCTATTATATCATGAGCGTAGTTATGCTCGAACAGTGATAGGATGTGGCCACTCGAGAAAAATTAGAATTTGCTATTGTATTCTCTATGAGTAAGTTTGACTTGATGAAGGTGGCATATCCTATTTGATAATATTCATGTTCTTGCTCATTGTGTACATTTGTTGTACCTTGATCATTGTTTATGTTTGTCGTTCCTTGATTATCTAAATGTTCAATGTGATCCATTATGACTTGTTTCTCCTCATGGTTGATACGATTAAGATCTTGACAACCACTATGCTCATTATGATAATATGTGATATGATCAATGTCATTTGCATGATTGTCTATCTGTTCATAAGATCAATTGTCTCATCAAGGGAAGTGGATGTTGTGGAATAATGGATAGGACTAGTTGGGTATTATATAGGATTATTTTGGATTTCTTGATCATGGATAGCATAAAGTTGGATAAGGGGATCGACTTAGTTCTCCTAATCATAAATAGGATCTTGATAATAGATAGGCATGGCTTGGATAGTTTGATCTTAAGTAGCTTGGATAATTTGATCTTGAGTAGCTTGGATAGTTTGATCTTGATTTGGTTGAGTGCACGTTTGATCCTACTTTTTAATTTGACTCATGACATAACTCTTAAGTTTGGATGAAAATAGAGGTTTCTTGGATGGGCATGATAGGATTTGAATGATTGACATTGTATGATGGATTTTGGCTTGAACTTATGGTAAGAAACTCTCTGAAAAGCTTGATAGGCCTTGGATTACTTGATGATGTTTGATAGAAAAACATGATACTAGGAGGCTTTTTTTCATGCTTAATAGGCTTGGTTTTAATATTATCCTTGCATGATGACACTTTCTCTTGGATGGGCTTGTTGCTAGGCTTTTGATTGGATGGTGGTATTTGGTTGTTGAGGGTACTAGGCTTGGTAGATGTGGGCTCAATGACTTCATGATTTTTAGATAGATGGTCATCCTTTGCTAAGATTCCTTGGAGGAAATCCAAAAAGGATGATTTAGATGTGGTGGGTTTAGATTGTGAGTTAGAGTTTTGGATGGATTGATGGTTGGATTGATAGGATGAGCTAGAGTGTAAGGATTTTGAAGATGGAGGTTTTGCATAGGATGTCGAGGATACAAAGTGCTCACATGAGGTTGAGGTTGGAAATATGGATTGACTATGAGGACCTTGGTCTAAAGTGTTGCTTCCCTTGTCAAAGATATCATGAGGATGGCCAATAGATATATGTTTAGGATTGGTATGATAGTTGGTGCTAACTGGTTCGTTGTTGAAAGGATCTTGCATGTTCATGAGTGAGGGATGAATATTTATGGCAAGTTTGTGTGAAATAATTTCATCATTAAAGCTATTGTCATCAATATATTCATCTTGATCTACAACACTATCATCATCATCATTATCAAAGGGATTTTTGATTTGATTTCGATAAAAGATCTAATCTAATGGATGCATAGTTTGAGGGCTTTCTTTGATTGTGATTTGGGTTTTGCATGAACTTCACAAAGGGTAGTAGGCCAAGGGGTTTTAGCTTGCATAATGAATTTTTCAAACCAGGGGTCCATGATGGAAATGATTAAGGATGATGAATGTTTGGATTTTGAAATGCTTGTGGTTGTGAAGTATTGATTTTCGGACTAGGATTGCTCAATGATTTTTTGAAAGGGGGCACATCAAACATAACAAGCACATTGGTGTGAAGGATGGATGCAAGGATTTTCACTTGATTAGCACATTAAAGCACATCAAACACATTAACAACCTATTTTCTTCAAGTGTGTGTATCATTTTCCATGGATCCACAAATATACTATCTACTAAGCTATGAACAACTATGGAATGCAAGGTCATGTACCACCTATACACTCCTTATTATGGAGGCCATGCCTTGCCCACAATGAGCTCTATCTCAAAAAACTCAAAAGCACAGCATGAGTAACTTCTTAGGTCTATTTTCTTACTAGTGTACCACAAAAAAATGGCCAGAATTTCTTAATCGAGGCTATATAGGCAACTAGGGGATGTCCTCATTATACACTAGGTACATGAGGCTAAAATTTGTGAGCTAGTGTGTTGTCTAAGGCATGTGATTGCTCACTTTTTTGAGTGTTGTATCCTTGACGTGGGCCTAAAATGATAGCTCCCTTTTGAGGTACATCTTTTTCTCTCCCCCCTTTATAGACCCCACTGGAACATATGGTTTAAGTTGTCCCCTAAGGTGATGAGATCCTTAGGCAGTCTTGCTAAAGGGAAAGAAGTCCAAGTGTTTTTTATTCCTAAGATTTCTTTGTAGTGTGAAGGAAGAGCATACACAACTTGGATTATTGGGATTAACACAAAATAAATAACTAAAAGGTGTTTTTTATTCCCAAGATCACCTTTCAGTATGAGGGAAGAACATATGCACTTAGAAGCTCTTACAAACACAAAAAACACTTGTTCATTCCTAATTAAGAAAAAAAATGTGTTCAACTAAACTAGTGATTAGAATTTGGTATTTGACAAATGTAGCTAGACAAATAGGTTAGTAGTTTCAAAAGTATGAGTCTTTGACAAGGTTTGTTGTAGGAATATGTGTTAGGATGAAATTTAAAACCCTATAAAAATTATAAAGAGATGTTATCATAGAAAATAAATGTCACCATAGTTTTTTTTATGATTTTCTATGCAAATTGGAAAAAAAATCATTAAATTTTGATTTCGTACATGAAAGATATGGTCATTTGAAGTTTATAAAGAAAGATTGAGTTCAAATAGGTATACCTAAAAATCTATGTTGGATATAGAAAAATTACTTTCACCATAGCATAGTTCTCCAAACCATCTTTCCAACGCCTATAAAAATGTGAAAATATGATACCGTATGAAAAAGTTACTCTCAATTGAAAAAATGAGCTCTTTTAAGGCCTCTAAAGCTAGAAGGTCTTGTCTGGTGGTTAGATTAACCGCTAGTGATCAAGGGTCTTCTAGCCACATGAAACAATCAAGCGCCTAGAATTGAATTCAGCCTCTAATGGTTATAGTTGTTGTTAATGCTAACTGTTAAAATTAAATGCCAGAGGTAACAACTGATGTCACTGCTAACTTTGTAGGTAATGATGACACCTAGTGGTTAAGATAAATGTCACAGTTAAGAAAAACTTTTAACATGGGCCTGAGGGGTCATCCCACAATAATGGGTTACACTTTTTGGCCAAACCTCACATTGAAATCAATATTTTGAACTAAATCTTCACGTTCTGACACCTATAGCCGCTAAACCATTAGGAATTTGAAGATGATGCGAACTAGTGATTTGTGAGATTTTGTTTGTAGATTCTAAATATACATATATTTTAAAATTTGGAGTTAAATTGTAATTTTTTTTGCATCTCCTTTGATAACTAGTTTTTAATAGTAAACAACATTTTTAAAGTGATGTGTATTCCGTAGCACATAATTTTTTTCTAAAAAAGAATAAAATTCTGATTCTTTTTAATTTCGATTGGTAACACCGATATATAGTGTATGCATTTGGTTCATAATGTTTTGTTGAATATATATATTTTTAATTAATTTTTGAAGTCAAACCAATCATAATTTAGACATAGGTGTATTTCGTAAAACATAACTTTTTCTGTATGTATCAAAATTCAATTTTTTTTCTTTTGTTGAAACAAGGACATCAATACCTAGTGCATAGATATTTTTTAGAATTTTTTTCAGTAATTTACTAATTTTCCATGTGTGTAGAATAGAGAACTTGATGTTCGGTGAAAAACATACATTCACAAGAAATAAAAAATTAAATATAATAATCAAATTAAATATATTTAAAATTATATTTTTTGGGAAGCTTATAATAAGGACTACATACTTACAAAGCATAAATTTTAAATGAATTCATTTGATCCCTCAAAAGATAAATCAAAATTGGTTTTTTATCAGCATTTTGATAGGTGTAGAGGAGACTCCATTATAGGTATGGTTTAAAACTAGCGGGGTTCTATCCAAGGGGGTTTGAATTTAAGGGGGTTTGATCAAACCCTTTTCAATTAAAATCCTTTAAATGGAACCTTTCAAGGCTTAAATCATTATATTTTCTAAAAATATGTGATATCAGCAAAAATCAGGATGTCCTAGAAAGTGTAACCCATTATTGCAATTAATGTCAAGGTTGATTGTTGGCATACACAACTAAAGCCAATACTAAGAGGAACTATTAATATTAACATTCGTAGTTAAAGTTAATGTTAATATTAATAGTTAACAACAAACACGATAGTTAAAACTAAAATTAACATTGATGTTAATATTAAAAGATAACAACAAACATGATTATTGTTAATTCAAATGCTAAAAATAAAAAATTAACTTAAATGCTAAAACAAAACACTTGATTCGAATCGCTAACAATAAACATTTAACTCAAATGCTAACACAAAACATGTAAAAGAAACCGTTAGCGACCCAGTAGACAGTTAGGGTCAAGGAATTGATGGTTAAAATAAGAAACCATTGGTTTAAAAGACATTTGGACCAGTAATCTATCCTTTAATCCGATGGACAAAGCACCAATATATAGAGTGTTATATGTCATTTTTCATCTCTTGGCCGCTCCGAATGCAACTGTGACCTCTATTTTGCTACAGGAAGCTTCATGTGAAAGCAAACCCCCACGTTTTTCTAGAAATCCAATGAAAACCCATAAAAACTAATCTAAAACATCCACAAAATGAAGGTTAAAAGGGATATGTCCCACCAGATGTGCCACAAATGTATCAAAAAAATGTGAATAAAACAAAGGATTCAAATATTCAAATTAAAACATTGTTCTACATTTAATGCAACCTCAGTTAAAGCAAAGAAATTGAAAACAATGAATAAAACATAAATGTTACCCAAATCGACTCCTATTGTACCGCAAAGTAGCTATGCTCAAATGTTGATAAAATATTGAAATGTGTTTGCTTGAACTAACAACATGACATTGCACTAATAGATGATTATCAAAAATAGCTCCTGAAGGGTCCATTTATAGGTTTCTAGATTGGATGATCGACAGTGGAGATCGATTAATAGATCGACGATTTAGATCGAGTTGGTTAGGTAGTTAGAAGATGAATGGTGGAGGATTAAAAGAGATTTTGTAAATTTTAATTGATTTTTAGGAGATAGTTATGAAATGGGAGGTGGAGAATAAAAGGAATTTTATAATTCTTTTATTCTTTTTAGGTGGTTGAGTGATAAAATGAAGGTTTAATTAATAAATTAATTATATCATGTGAAGGGGGATTAGACTATTAGGACCTAGAAAAAGTGGTCTAGGACTTAGGAAAAGTGCATTAGGATTTGGGAAAAGGAGGGAATAATTGGATAATTTAGAGAATTAGGACTTGGTATTTTTTAGGTGTCTACACATAATTCTCTAATTTCTTTCTTTATTTCTTCAACACATGAATCAACCTGATAACATCCTGCAACAAAACATCATAATCACCTTGCAACTTTTTTGTTACTACACTAAATTGAGAAGTGTGCACTATTAAATTTATATCATTAGAGTAGGGGTATCTACTACTCTTTTAATAATCAAGGACCTTAACAATCCTTGGGAATCATATTGAATCAGGGGTTTGTCATGTTTAGGAGTAACTGACCACAATGTCAATATTTTTTCATTTGGACAATATTCAAACCCTAAGTAAAAATTTCTAGCCTATTCAACATTCTAGAAGACGTCATCTCCTTCAAAATTTCTAGCCTATGAGACATCCTGATTTTTGTTTAAAATCACATATTTTTTAGAAAAATTAATGGTTTAAGCCTTGAGGGGTTCCATCTAAAGGGTTTTAATTAAATTGGGTTAGATAAAACCCCTTGGAAATAACCTCCATAGTCTTAAATTAAACCCTCGATGGAGTCTCCTCTGCACCTATCAAAATGTTAATAAAAAACTAATTTTGCTTCACCTTTTGGGGGATCAAATGAAGTCATTTAGAAATTCTATTTTGTAAGTATGTAGCCCTTAGTATAATCTTTCCAAAAAGTATGAATTGAATATATTTCATTTGATTATTATATTTATTTTCTATTTTCTAGTGAACATAGGTTTTTCACTGAACATCAAGGTCTCTATTCCACACATGCAGAAAAATAAAAAAAATAGAGAAAAATTTCTGAAAAATATCTACACACTAGGCATTTATGTCCTTGTTTCAACAATAAAAAAGAAGTTAATTTGGATACATACAAAAAAAGTTATGTTGTATGATATAAACCTATTCCCGAATTATAATAATCTCACTTCAAAAATTAATTAAAAAAATGCAACAAAAAATTATGAAAAAATATCTATGCACTAGATATTGGTGTTACAAATCTATTTTTAAAGTTTTATAATTTTATCCTTTCTATTAAAAATTTATGTTGTATGGTATAAATATCATTTTTTAAAAATGTTGTTAACTATAAAAAATAAGTTATTAAAAGTTAGGTAAAAAAATTCACAAATTATTTCTTAATTTTTTTTAAAATATATATTTAGAATCTACACACAAAATCTCAAAGATCACTAGTTCACACCATCTTCAAATTCTTAACAGATTAGTTGCTATAGGTGTCAGAAAGTGAAATTTTGGTTAAAACGATTGATTTCAATGTCCCACTTTGGCCAAAAAGTGGTACACAGTATTGTGGACTAACCCTGTATCAAAGGCCAATGCTAAAGCTAGATCCCAACCAAGTAGTAATAGACATTGAATTTCTCTAACCAACCTTCTTGCTTGTTCTAGAGTGATGTGTTCACTACTAACATTAAATGTTGAGTCTCCTTTCTTTGCATCAGGATTAAGGCCTAAATCTTTTGCAAATTCTTGTCTAGCAATTAAGTCAATCTAAGAAAATGTTTTCAACCTAAAGAAAATGTTTTTTAATTCATCAGTCCTAATTAATTGATCATCAACCATGAAGGTCTCACAAGATTTAGTCCTCACATTGTTCACCATTTCCTCCCCTCTCAATTCCTTTAGTATAGTAATAGCTCCTACGGTGGTAGCTTGAATTCTCCATGAATGCTCAAGAGATTTGATTGCCCTGATGATTTATGCATTCACTAGGTTTGACTCATCAATGACATCTTCCCATCTAGGTGGCAATAGGCATGTTTATAGATCACCTGATGGATTTTCTTCTTGTGCAAATCTAGAGGATCCTTCAATTAACAACTCTTTCCCCTAAGATTGTGTAATTTCTACATTGCTCATCTGTTGAGCTACTTCTATTTCACTTGATTGGGACACTACATTCTTAGAGGTGGATATAGGGGCATAAGAGTTTGGGATTTAGAGGGTACAACACATATAGCAACCAAATTTTCTAACAAATATTTCATCCTTTGGATAGGGTCCTTAATTTCCAAGTATAAACCTTTGAAGTTGTCAGGATCATCTTCCTTGTGTCTCCTCTCTACGTTCTTGATATTAAACCACTTCATTCTCATCTCCCTTTTCTCCCTCTCATCTTTGCAACTTTTGATGAGATATTCATGCTCAACATATTTATGCTCGTACCCTAATAATCCAACTTCTTGCTTTCTATCATTGATAAAACCCTTAAGACAATAGTTCCTTTTAATGTCAAATTTTGTGCCAAACTAGCAAGTTATGTCAAACAACCTCTCATAACCTTCAAGGCCTAGAATAGTGAAATATGAGATCTTGGCATGAGAGGGAATAATATTTTTTCTCTTGTGCCACTTGAAATGACAATAGTTCACTCTACTCATTTTCCATAGAGCCTCTAAATATGCAACTCTAGAAGACACTCTACATGACAACTTATGGGGCATATAAGGGGATCCAAATATCCTAATAATAGTGTACCCCTCATACAATGACTAGTCTCCTCAATTAGGTCGGGTCCTGTTATAGGAGTATGAACGACTTCACCAACCACTTTGCTCTATCACTTCCACCCTTTGACATCTACTTTTCCATCCAAAGGACTTAAAACTCAAATAAATCAAGGGGAAGTCTTGGCCTATTGAATCCTAACTTGTTCAATATAGGCATCACAAGTAATCCTCAAAGATGCAAAAATGGGCATGAGGAGCATATTTGTTTACATATAGGCTCCAAATTTGTATAGGTTTATAGTCTCCTATCCCTAATTCATCTGAGTATGGCTGAACATCCAACTTAGGGTCCTAGAATCCAATTAAAGTTATACAAGTAGACATGGCACAACAAGCAGTACCACTTGAAGGAATTCTTTACATCCTACTTCTTGAGATTCTCTAATCCTTCCCTTAGGTGCTTAGTCATATAGCCAACATAATTATATAGTGTGTTCTAATACATGCTCTAAACATGAGAGGCAAGGGCAACTGCACTTCTTGGCATGTTGTACGTGTTGCATCTATTCCCACTATCTGACGTAAACCCTCATAGATCTCTTAGAAATAAGGAGCAAATGATACCATATCAAAAGTCTCAATCTCTAAATTTCGGATAGGTTTTGGTCTATGTCCTTCATATTAGAACCTAAAATTGGGCAACCACTTTTCCCTATAACTATATTGGTGGTGGTTACATTCTATGAACACAACCTTCAAATCTAAGGGGGCATGGGAATCAAGGTTTAAAATAAAAACCCTATGAAATAGATCATTATCAATGGTGAAAAACTTGATTCCATTGATGCCATACACACTAAAATATATAGGGTTATACATTTTGGCTATCCATCAATGAAGCAATTAGGAAAAATGAACTTGCCCATATAAAAATTCCATCCAATGCAAATAGGGATGTAGTTATGTGCCTTGTCATAAAAGGATTTGAATAAAGGACCTCCACTAGTGAAAGTAAATGGGTTCTTAATTCATGTTTTACTATCCTCCAACAAACCTGTGAGGACTCCATGACCAGTGGACCTCTTAAAAGATTTTAGAGTCTTGGGATAGCTTTCTCCTAGTTGACATGGTTAAATATTTAGGTAATTTGGTCAGCTAGGGTATTTTGTTTCTGGGATGCAATTCATAATTAAGAGAAACACCAACAATATGATGCCAAAATTATGAATAATCTTGAAGATAGATACAATCATTTTCCTTTCCAAAAACAACAAGAGATGATGTAAAATACAAACTTACCAACTACTTTGGTCACATTACTATGATCACTAGAAATTAGTAGGTGAAGCTTGGTGAGAAACACATAATTCATAGTTTGAATAGTTGCAGACATCACATCTTTTTAGCTCAAGATATGCAGAATTAAAACTAGACTTAGGGCATGACTAGTTGATTACATACGAGAATGAGCAAAATATTTATCGATGTAATGTATTACACTTGTCATCATCCTTTCATTTCAACAATTAATATAGGCAAATGTGTGAGTTTTCATCAATCTCGATAGCTGAATTAACCTGTTTGAAGCTTTTCCAACCTTAACTGTTGATTTTTTACTCCCTCTAGATTGATGATGTTGTGCTACTGTGCACTTCTAGTCTTTAACACCATGATCATTACTGTGTGGACACAAATATCAACATGACATTCTTAGTGGATCCTAAGGACACATAAGATGCCATCTTTTTTTTCTATTGCCAATTTGGGCCCACTAGTCAATTCAAACAACTATCATTATGTCATGTGTCCTTAATATTACTTGCTCTCTAGATGGGCAGCCACATGTCATTAGATGATTAGATCACACATTGGTGCACTATGGGAGGAAGTGGGTTCCTCCGATAAGGGCATGAGGAAGGAAATCAAGTGCAAAAATAGGAAGCCACCATGTGGAAAGCATATCTTGCTGGTGCTCTGTCAGATGAGTTGCCTATTCCATAGCTATGCTTGAAGAAATCTGACATGGTTTAATTCATCAATCATAAGGATCTCATCCAACCACCAAGTTGGGTCCACCAAGGATCTTCCTTTAAAGAAAAAAATCAAGGCCATAAGGTTGCAGGGGTACAAGCTATCACAAGTTACCATTTAGTGCGGGCTAAAGCAATAAGTGTGTGGTCTAATTTCCACAATAAAGACTAAATAGATGAAAGTGAGAGGGTTAGTCACTCAAGATGCTAAGACATAAGTAGTTGAGACTAAGATTACATGGGTGATACTTAACGGGTGGTCTAAAAGGGATTCAAATAAAGAGCTTCACGGGCTCGCGTAGTAACAAGTTACACAGTCATACACTTAGTGCTCAGTTGCATGGATTCCAATTTTTTGAAGCAATTTGGAAATATTTCTAGAACCAGAGACTTGAGCACATAGAGGGCCAAGGGTTGAAGATTTAACACACTAAAATGCACATCCGTGAACTAAGTAATTCAACACAATATCCTCAGGCATAAGGACAAATGCACAAAAGACCCTACAAATGTGGAGAAAATGCAAGATTCCAACAAATACCATAGTCATCACCATAGCATTTTCTTTTCTTTTATGTGTCACTATCTCTTTTTCATTCCTATGCATTGGGTAGAGTTAGTATTTCATGTTTGTTGCTTTTCTGCTTCACTTATACATATGTATTTCCACTTCATCTTTCATGTTTTTAAGTGCTCCAAAACAATTTGGGGATGGTGCAAAGTACTAAGGCCTTAAAACCCTTTAGTCATGTTGACCCCAAAATGGTTCTTTATTTTTTTCATCTTCTCTCAACAATTCAAACATCAAGGACCAAGAAAATTTGATCTCACAAGTAGTATCTTTTATTTACACATCAAGGATACCCAAGTATTTGCTCAATCTACCTTTCTAAAATATGTTTACTTGCCACTACCACATACACCATTTGAACCTTTCATCCTATTCCTCCCTTGCATTTTCCATGATCAGTGTAAAGTTATAATCATATGACACTTTGGATACTAAACCCTTCACCTTCTACTCCATTTAATCATTCACTTTACCTTTACCCATATGTTGAGAAACATGTGTATTATCAAGTTCATGAGCACTATCCTCTCTATTCATCATTATATCTGAAACTCAATTGTAAGTCTTAGAACCTCATAAGTGGACAACCCCTTCCTAAATCCTTCCTCACTTTCCTAGAGCCATTCAAAAGTCAAGAAAAGAATGTCATTTCAAAAACAAAAACCAAAAAGCATGTCCATAACCGCCTAGTCTAATCTTTGGTGATGAGCCATGGCATCCTTCTCATTGCATGGGGTTAGATCAAGGGGATGACATTTACAAAATAAAATAGTAGTACCCTTATCTACATGGTCTAATCTTCGATGATGAGACCTTGATTCTTCTTGGTTGCATGGGGTTAACTCATGGGGATGTTGGAAAATGTGACTCAAATTTACTAGCTTGATCTTCTCCCTGCAGGTTATGTTTAAATCCTTCATCGGTCTGACATTTACATTTCAACAGGTCATAGTTTATTGTCTCCTCGATCATAACCTAAGTCGCAAGGTTCCAAGTTTTGAAAACCTAATTCATGTGGTTCTAAAGTTTCATAACCTCCTGACCTCCCGACTTAGTCTCTTTGTTGTTAGCTAGTCAGGGGTTTTCAAAACTTCATAACCTCCGACCAGAGGTTCTCAAGTTCAGATTTTTGGTGACTTTGTGACTTTGAAGCTTTTTCTATTTTTTGAGGTGCTATCTGCTCATTAAATGCATTGCACGACACATCAAGTGGAAGCGGGGGATGGTAGTAACAGTCAACTCTTTGGACGTGGTGGAAGGACAGAAATGCCAATGTTGAGTTGGCAATGCATATCACAAATATAGACATTTTAGTGTGACCTGTTCATGTCGGTGGAAGGTGATATATAGTCCCCCCGATATGGCAATATCATTAACCCTGTGGTGCCAGTGGTAGGGACCACTTGGTGACTTCGATGAGACTTGTTAACTTTGGTGGGAGTCAATATGTTGTCCCTTTGATATGGTGAAATATTTGACTTTGCTGGCTCGTATCCTTTGTGGTGGGTCCCGGGTAGACCCTGAAGGAGAGTAGTGATTGGCTTAGTGTTGATCGATGGTGGATGAATCAAGGTAGGTAATACAGTTGTCGAAGGGAATTTGAGAGTTTGGAGAGAGTGTAGTTGGTGTCTCTTCGATGGTTCAAATGTCTTTGACAGTTAAACTGTATTGTGACCATTTGTAGCCATTCAGATGTGGGAAGTTGTAATGACTGTTGAGAATGAATGTTATAAAAACATTGAACGTTCTGCAACGTAACAGGAAGTTGAGAGGAGAGTTGTGTCTGCTAGATTTTCTCTAGAAATGGAACAAGTTGTAAATCTCTTGTAAAGGCTATTAGTCTGATATTGTATTGTAACTTGTATGCTTGTTGTTGAATAATACAATGGCTCTATGTTTTGGAGTGTGGGTTTTTTTACCTAAAAGGGTTTTCCCCACATAAGTCTTTGTGTTCTTGTCTTCTACTTTATCTTTCATGTTTAGTGATTTTGTTTATTGAATCTATTTAATGTATGTTGTTGAAACTGGTTTTAAATTGCAATCACTTTCCTATAAGGGTTAATGTGGGAAATGAACTATGTCTGATTTCACTTTATTGCATAGTAGTATGTGTTTTGAGGCAATCCGAGTGAATGATTGTTACTGTAGACTCTTACTGATCTCAGATGCTCATTCTTGGATGAACTGTATTTTCCCTTTAGGGGAAGGGTATCAAAGAAAAGAGAGAAGAAAAATCAAAGCATGCAAGCCTAAGAGATGAAATACAAAGCTACATCAAAATGACTTGAAGGCCCTATCAATTCAGAAAGAAAAACTCTATGAAGCTTGAGGATTCCTAGTTATTCCATTCATTGCCTACTTCCAATCCCTATGTATATGTTAGCTATGGGCCATTCTATGATGAGCCCTAAGCTAGGGTGCCTTCTTTCTCTATTGGTTCTCATGACTTGAGAAGTACACTAATTGTAAAAGGAAATCTCCCTCCATCAAATCATTCCCTTATCTCCATATGGTTGACTACCTTCCATAATCTCTCAAAATCCACAATAAACTATGATTATAACTTGAAACAAATCATGGAAAGTTGCTACCCACTTCATCCCACTCCACTATCCACTTTTCCAGTTGAACCTTTCACTATCCATGCAAACCACTTCATCCCACTTTTTCCACACAAAGCTAAGCATACAAGTCCAAGTAAATCCCTTGAATATCCAAGTGCATAAACATTCAAAATTGCCCTGAAATCAACTGATCCAATCCTTGAACTTGAATTTCTTAAGAGAATCTTTGTTGTGTGCCACTCTTTTTGATCATTTATGTTCTTTTGTGTTTCTTGAATTTTCCCTTTTGTTTGTATCTACCATTTCCCCTTTTGTTTTTATTCACTATTTTCCCTTTTCTTTTTTCCACCATTTCACCTTTTGCCTTTTGTTTCCCCACCATCCACCTTTGCCACCTTTTTTTGTCACCCTCTTTGTGTTTCTTCATTCCTCATTTGTGTGCTTTATTGCGTGTTGAGCCACATCTTACTTTTAAAAGTTGGAGAATGATGGTCCACTATTTAGTCACTATTATACATTTCTACTATTCAGATTGACTCCAACCTAGATCATCAGATGTGGTTCATTCATTATGTTTACTTGCTTTTTTGCCTTTCCATTTTGTTTAATATCTCACATACCATTGAAAATCCTTTATGACCACCTCTCTATGATCCCATGGCACCTATCTTGGACCTCATCGTGCTCATCATTTGATCATTCATTATCAGACCTTCATTGACCACACTTCCATTCTCCCTCGTGCTATCATCGCTTCATCCTTTGAGCACTTAGTGGTTCATCTTTGGACCACCTTTTGGAGGCATGACCACATAACCCATCCCTATGCTTCATCACGGACTTTACTCTCATCATCCATATATCCTCTTAATCTTAACCATTTCCTATCATTTGATCCATTCTATCAAACACATCCTTGAGCCTCATTGCAAAATCAATTCAATCCTTGTTGGTAGTTCCCTCATGGTCCTTTATCATTTGTTCACATTATTTTTTTGACCACTCTTCAGGGCATGATCCATGATGTTTTGTTGCTCATCACTTTGTTATGTAATCACCTAGGGGCATGCAACCTAGCTTCCTTTCTGATCCTCTTTATCATCCATATATCCTCTTAATCTTAAACATTGCCATATCATTTGATCCATTCTATCAAACACAACCTTGAGCCTCATCATAAAATTAATTCAATCCTTGTTAGTAGTTTCCTCAGGGTCCTTTATCATTTGTTCACATTATTTATTGACCACTCTTGGGGGCATGACCCATGATGTTCCCTTTCTCATCACTTTGTTATGTAATCACTTGGGGGCATGCGACCTAGCTTCCCTTCTAATCCTCTTCATCATCCATATATCCTCTTAAGCTTAACCATTGCCATATCATTTGATCCATTCTATCAAATGCAACCTTGAGCCTCATCATAAAATTAATTTAATCCTTGTTGGTAGTTTCCATATGGTCCTTTATCATTTGTTCAAACTATTTTTAACCACTCTTGGGGGCATGACCCATGATGTTCCCTTACTCATTACTTTGTTACACAATCACCTAGGGCATACAACCGAGCTTCCCTTATGATCCTCTTTTGAGCTTGACCTAGACTCACACATTGAAACAAACATCATGATCATTTGGAAACAACATTCAATCAAAATTTAAACACAAACACTAATAAAAACATAAAACATCAACTCTCTTCTTACATTATGTTGATTGGCTCTTTTTTGTTATGCTCTTTCACCAATCAACATAAGGGGGAAATATATCTTTCATCAAGCTTGTTATCACTCGCCCATTTGACCAAGTAACTAAGTCTAAAATCCCAACTAATCCAGGCCTATCCTATTCAATCAATCAATCAATGACATTAGTCACACCAACATTCTAATAGGGGGGTTCCCACTAAATTTGCCAAATGGGGTGGATCTTGCCAAACATGCCACATCAATCATTTGAAAAAATAAAATACAATTATCATCTAGCACCTTTCCTTGTTGGCATGGCTTGAACCCATATTTTAATTGCCATTGCTACTCAGATCTTCCTATTCAACCAAATTGCCAAACCATCCATTATCTAATTTCCATTAGTAGGCCACTACCATGCTTTCCTCAGATTCCTTAGGGAGTGGATCCCCATAGATTCCTTCTACCAAAAACATTGGTTTAGAAGTTTCAAACAATCCACATGATCCATCCACTCATTTACATTTAAAATAACAAGTTTGTTCTACCTTTGCATGTTGTTGTAACTTCTACAATCTAGTCATCCTTTCCTAGTTGTTTTTGTTGTGTAGTCTAATTTTCTTAGTTGCAAGTATGTGCCTAATCGGTGTTGTCATTGATGTCAACATATCTGTGTTGTCATTGGTGTCAACTGTGCTCCTATCTTGTTTGCTTGTAATGAGTAAGATGCTTTGTATTTACTTATGTAAGTAATCTTGATGTTGAGGATATTGAGAAAATTAGCTTCTCTGGTAGAAACAGTGAGTTGCAGTGGGAATAGTGTATTGCATACAGAAGAACAAACCCGAAGAATGCTCCACATTTTTTGTAGAATGAATATCTTTGACTACGGATTGGAAGTTATTTAGAAGTCCATCTAAAGATGCTATGTTTCAAGTTTGAGCCTCCAGTATGAAGAATTGAGTGAGTTATGTTCACCATAGTGAAAACAGCTTTTTTTGTATGTTTGGCAAAGACAGGGAGAAAGTGTTATGCTCCACATTCCTCTGCATTCCTCCGCATTGAAGTATTTTGATATGCGGTTCTAGAGATAAGTCTGAGATAATGTTAAGTGCCTTCAACTCCAATGGTTCGTGATTTGGCAGTCCGCAAGCTATCCTTTCTTTATGATAGTAGCTAATAGTGTTGTTCTTGTGCTCTGGTTTGAAGAATCGTCTTGACAAAGTGGTTAGAGGTTGTGTAGTTGTTTCTGGTGATTACAATGTGCTTGTGGATGTTTTTTGATTATGTTCTTACCTTTGTATTGGTTCACAAAGAGAAGTGTGGATTGTGAAAGAAGAATATTCTTAGAAAACCTAGTATTAACTTTAGTCTTGGTTGACTTGATTGTTTTCACTATTTACGGAGATGCATTGAAGATTGTAGAAGCATATTGTGGCGTGGAGGATTGCATTTGGGTCCCATCTAAGGCGTGGCATGTTCATCACACTTCTCTTCATCTTTCTTTAGCTAAATTTTGTAATAGGTCTAGACCTATTTCTGTGTATGTTTTGTAATGCCGACCTTGGAGAATGTTCCAATGATTGATGAATGTAATCCTGACCTTGATGTACATTCCAAGGTTGATGAATTGTATAAATGTATGTAATAGAGTTGCAAAAAAATGTGTGTGTGAATATGAAGAGATAAGTGCGAAGGTGTGAAAGAGCAGAGCAAAGAAGTTATATTGTGCTTCAATGGAACTGAATCCTAGCATGGAGTAGATGATACTTAATCAGTTTGTGAGGCCTACTTATCTCGTCTCCTATTTTTGCTTACATCGTATTTAAATTTTGATGGCATATGTACATGGGGACTGCTGATCCCGTTATTCAGACCTTCTTCACTCTATCTCTATGTTTGATTTGTTAGATTAGGCATGTTGTGATGTGGTTATATCTTACTAGTTAGATTTCACTAATGATTATATGATAGGTGACATTCATTTTGATGCTATTTGAGATATTAGTTGTGGAGTTAATGAATGGAATTATTATGTGATTTTGATCCTGAATTGATGTTTAGAAATGCAGTAAATTATGAATCTTGTCAATGATGCTATGTGATACTATTGAGGATTTAGATGATTATGTGACATTGTGTGTGTGCATTTCCTTTCGCTTCAGCTATGATGAACATGTGCTATTAATCCATTTGCATAAGTGTGTAGGTGATTTTCCATGCCCATAGAAAATTGGAGGTCATCCCATACCCTATGTGAAATCCATGTTTAAAACGATCTAGTCCCAGGAGGGACCAAGGTCACATGTGTTGGTGCATGATGATTTTCGTAATGTCTGCATTTATGTTTAATTCTGATTAGGTTTCACCCTTTCTCTTTACTTTATTTATGTGTTGTAAATGTGTATTGTTTAAATTGCACCATTTGGTGTCACTTATTTTATTTGGGCCTTTTCTTGTGATTTTATGTACCCTATGATGTTTATTTTAGCCAAATAATGACCCTAGGTCATAC